>ML826544.1:117503-129933 GCA_009831015.1 Picea engelmannii
TATCTTGAAGTTTCCAACCTCAGGCTTCACTCCGGTGAAGACCTCCTTGAGAATCATGTTCCTCAAAGTTTTATGAGGACTTTTGTTTTGTGAATGGTTGTATCCATGATCACTAGAACTGTCTCTGCTATCTGGTATGATCTTGTCATGAAGGTATAATTCTCCTGGAATCTGAGCATCATGTCTAGCAATGTCTCTCCTTGACATCATGTTGGAAGGTCTTTCCCTCCATGTCTTCCTCTCTGCATGAGCTAACTGGCTCCCTCTTTCTAAGAGAACCCTGGTCCAAAACGGCCGTTGCCACACCAACCATTCTTTTGTTCCCTATGTCTTTTAAGGATCTCCACTCTAAATGAGAATAAAGAAAAGGAGAACCACCATTCTAGCCAAAAATGATGAATGTGGGTAAACAAGAATCACGCCATTTCTTAGTTGCCTGGAATGTAAAGAGAGTAAGGCTCAAGACAACAACAATAGTTAGAATATTCGATTCCATTATCACCCTCTATGGCCACCACTTGTGCCACCTATTTGACACCTCTTCGATCATAATAACGAGCACAACATCAATTCCATCAAATCCAAATGGGGTTGTATAACATTACTCTTCTTAGGAATATAAACCCTAGCTTGATAAACACGTGAATCCTATATTTCCATCCATAAATTTTATTGAGTCATTCAAGGTGGAGGAGTACATGGACACATGGACGGAGGTGGTACAAATATGCAACTCTTACTGCATCTCAACAAACTAGTTCGTGCAGGGATCAATCTCCAATTCCCTAGCCCATGTTCTTGAATATAAGACACAAGTGCAATATCTTCTTCTGGAGTCCATGGAGCTTTCTTCACCACAATTTTATCACAAGGAGATCTTCCCATTTTCAAATCTTGTTTGTCCAAGCCTTGAGTTCTCTCAAAGAATGTAATAATTTTTGTATTCTCTCAAAGAAACAGATTCTACAAATGGCTGGAAATATAGCTACAAATGTTGATAAAGATTAATTTAGTATCTCATCAAATAACATTGCCACAACGACATCCCATCCATGTTTGTATATTTCCAGCTGAAACTCAATCATTTTCTCCCATAGCTCATTGACTCATAGCTAGATAGATGGATCATCCAAAGTCAACAATTCGAATATCGTGATGGCCATTAAATATGTGTTGCAGAGTTAGCCTAATAATTCGACCATTAAAGACAGCTCGAGCTTCCATTTCTGCGTGCATTAAATGAGCACCGGTGGAGACATAGGACCTTGCAATGGGAGGTCAAACATTTAGGTGTTGTGTGGGTGTGAAACTTTTGTCTTAGCGTCGTATGAGTCCAGAAAAAGAAAAAAACACTTCTGAGGCCCATATCACTGTACATACCCAAACGCTTTCTGGTATGTTTCCCACACATATTGACAAAATCCAGTCGGCAGAGAGGACTTTACACCACCGCAATGTGGCATCCTATGCAAGTTTAGATGGTCCAGGATGGTTGCTCGTCAATGATGGACCATCATATCTACTCATTCGTGTTTCTTGCCTTAAAATCAGAATCAACCTCAAGCCTTCTGCGACCCGTGTCTGCTCACTTCAATTTTCTTTGTTGACTCTTTCGTTTTTATTTATTTATTATTATTTTTTTTTCTTGCTGCCAGATTTTAGTCTAGCGAACGATTGCCCATAACAAGACATAATCAACATTAATTTCGAATCCCATAGGTGGAAACCGTGGATGCACATTACATGAGTATGAACATGGGAAGATGCAAGCTATCTCTCGTTTTCCCGGGCCCTCCGGCGAGGGAGTCAAGCCCAGTCTTGCTTTGATACCATGTTGGTTTTTATTCATATGAGATATGAGAGATATTCGATATATTATTACAATAACGAGTCTTCCATATATAGGGAACATAAGGTGACCATCCATGAAAGGATGAGTCCCTTGAATAATCAATAACTATTTATTATTATCATTTACTTATTATATACTATATTTAATAATCAATAATAATTATATTATTAATTATTATCTTTAGAGAATGTCTTCCCTATGTTGTCCAAACATCAACAAATTTGCCACTTGTAAATGCTGGACAAATGAAGAAATTAGTCAATGCTAGTAAGAATTGTGTCCTCTTGATGATCAAACCCAAAGACAATGTTGAAAAATAAGCTTTCCAAGGTTGTGATTCAAAGTTGAAATATGATTTATATGAGGTTGTTAACCAATATGATGAGATGTTTCAAGAACCAAAGGGATTGCCTCCAAAAAGGGCTATCCAACATGAGATAAAATTGCAACAAGATTGTCCTCTTCCAAACATTGGTATGTACATGATGTTAGTCACAGAGAATTCTGAAATTAAAAAACAAATCCAAGAGTTGCTTGACAAAGGGGTCATCATGCCAAGCACATCGCCATCTGGATCACCAATTTTTTCAGTGGCAAAAAAATATGGTACATGGCTCATGTGTGTAGATTTTAGGGCCTTGAACAAGATTACGGTAAAGAATCGTTATCCTCTTCCTAGAATTGATGATTTGCTTGATCAATTGAAAGATGCTAAGTATTTTACTAAATTGTATTTGAGAAGTGGATATCATCAAATTGTATTTGTATTTGAGAAGTGGACACTTGGAAGACAACTTTCAAAACAGAGAAAGGTTTGTTTGAGTGGATGGTAATGCCATTTGCACTTTTCAATGCTCTTGCTACATTCATGAGAGTCATGAATGATGTTTTAAGGCCTTTTCTTGATGATTGTGTGATTGTCTATTTGGATGACATTTTGATATTCATCAAATCTCGTGAAGATCATGTTATGCATGTAAAGCAAGTTATGGATGTCTTAAAGAAAGAAAATTTATTTTTGAAGATGTCTAAATGTGAGTTTGGAAAGACCTCACTTGTTTACTTGGGACATATTGTTGGAGGATGAGAACTGAAAATTGATCCTTCCAAGGTCAAAGTCATTTTGGATTGGCCAAAGCCTAACAATGTGATAGAGGTAAGAATCTTTTTGGGAGAAACCCAATATTAGAGACAGTGTATTGCTAACTTCTCTTCAATTGCAGCTCCATAACATGCAATGAAAAGCATCAAGCAAGTTTTCCAATGGGGAGGCAAGCAACAAAAAACATTTGATGCATTGAAGGAAAAGATTAGTTCAGCTCTAGTTCTTTCACTTCCAAATTTGAGACAACCATTTGAGATCCAAATAGATGCAAGAAATTATGTAATGGGAGCAATCTTGTTGCAACATCGTAAGCCCATTTGTTTTCATTCTGAAACTTTTAATGGTGTTGTGATTAACTATCGTACTTATGATAAGGAGTTGTATGCATTAGTGCAAAGTGTGAAAAAATGGAAACATTATTTGTTGGGAAAAGAAACTATCATTCACATAGATCATCAACCATTGCAATACTTACAATCATAAATAAAGCTACAACAAGCAAGGCAGTTCAGATGGATGGGTTTTCTACAACAATTCCACTTGGTTATAAGGTATAAAAAAAGCGTTTATAACAAAGTTGTTGATATGCTTTCTAGGCCTATTGTTAGTTCTTCAGTTATTCTTAAGCATAATTCTATCATGGATGAGATCTATGTTGAACAATATGCTTTAGATGTTGATTTTAAAGAGGTTTATGAAACTTTGTGTCATTCTAACCAAGTTGAGGAGTTGTATTACCATGTGCATGATAAGCTTTTGTATCATCTTGGAAAGCTATGTATTCCACAGGGTGAAAGAGTCAACATCATAAGGGAAGCTCATTCTTCTCTTATTGCTGGCCACTTTTGTGTAGGCAAGACAATGGCTAATTTGCAAAGGTATTGCTATTGGCCTAAAATGAATGAAAGTGTTTCAAGATATGTAAGAGGATGTTCTTTATGTGCTACAAGCAAGCCTAGCCATAGAAAGTTGGGTATGTATACTCCACTTCCGGTTCCTTCTCGTCCTTGGGAAATCATTTCCATGGACTTTGTAGGAGGTCTACCTATGTCTAGAAAGGATCGTGATTATCTTTATCTTGTGGTTGACCATTTCAGAAAAATGTGTATTTTGATGCCTTGTAAGAAGCAGGTTATAGCTGAGCAAACGAGACAAATGTTCTTTCAACATGTTTGGGTACATTTTGGGTTGACTAAATCCATTATTTCTGATCGAGATTCTTGATTTATTGGGAACTTTTGGTCAAGTTTATGCGCACTCATGGACACCAAACTGAAAAAGAGCACAACTTTTCATCCACAAACAGATGGCCAAATAGAATTGGTTAATAGAACAATAGTGCATATTCTTCGTGGTTATTGCAACAAACATCCTAAGCTTTGGGATGAGCACATTCATCATGCTTACAACCGAGCTAAGCACTCTTCAACTCAAACATCTCCATTTGAGGCATGTTTTCGTTATTTGCCAAAATCTCCTTTAGATTTTATCTTTGGGAAAGACATTGTTATTTATGGTCAATATGACATTGATAGGGCAAAGAAGTTCAATGAACAAATTCAGTTGGTGCATCAAATGGTACAAGAACAATTGGAAAAGAGCCAATCCAAGTACAAGACAAGACACGACAAGCATCATGTTGATCACAGTTTCCAAGTTGGAGATGAAGTTTGGCTTTACATTAGCAAAGAGAGGCTTAAAGGAGAAGGTAAAAAACAAAAACCAATTAGATATGGACCTTTCAAGATTCTTGAAAAGATTGGTAACAATGCCTTCCATTTGGATTTGCCTCCTTATATGAAAATGTATGCAGTTGTCAATGTTGAGAATTTGAGATTGTATGAGCCTGCTTTGATTGATGATCAAGGAGAGCATGTTCAGATTCCTTCTATAGATGATTTCTTGCCATAGTATCTTTTAGAACTACATGAAGACACAATCCTTGACAGGAGGATGCGAACTTCAAAACGAGGGAACGTGGAATACTTTTGAGTTGGTCTTAAAGGCACAAATCTAAGCAAGGCTGAGTGGAGTGAGGTTGGAAAGGTGAGGGAACTATACCCTCATCTTCAGATAGATTGAAAGTAGTCTTTTGGAGGTCCAAAAGCTTCCTAATGGGGGGAGGAGTGATCCAAGGGATCAAAATATGCTCAAAAATCAAAGTGCTCAGAATTGCTTCAAAATGGACACGTGCGTAGGCCTTGTCCTCACGATCCCAACACAACTTGAACGGGTTCAAATAGACATCGTATGATGAGATACCATGTTCTGTCCGCTTTGCCAAATAAGTAAAATTTTACTAACTGTACAGTCTGTACAGTGATGACGTGGCAACTGACCATACTAACATGTGGTAGGGTGACGTGGATTGATGATTGGGTAGAGGTGTTGATGTGGCATGCCCATACTATTGACATGGCATCTGACCATACTGACACGTGGCATAAAGCTGTACTGATATGTGGCAGTTGATGACATGGCATAGGTTGACGTGGCACGACACCGTACAGGACACGTGTCAATGATGAGCTGTTAGATGGTGACATGGTAGAGGATGTGGACCAATGTTATGGTGCCACATGGCCCAAAAATGGGCTACCATGTGGCACCTCCTCCAAGGCACAAAAGGTTGGTTTGTTATTCACAAGGGTCGAACCCGCGACCTCCAAAGACAGGTGGTAGAGTCTTGGCATGGGCCGGGCTACTAGCCCGCCCACACAATGGTTCTTAACCATATGGCTCAAACAATATCTATAAGTTGCTTTATAGTTTAAGTTTGGCAGGGTTCAGGCTAGGACTAAGCCCAAACCCTTGGTTATTTCCCATACACATATGACCATACACCACGCCAACCACTAACTTGCGCGTGGGGGTTACAACCAAACGAATAGATCACCACGTTTCAACTGATCCGACGGTCCTCCGACCATGCGCCCCAAATACTTTTCAACACCACATTCAATTTTGCAATGGGTCCCGGTTTAGGTGCTGGGTTGTAGCCATATGTCACCCATGCGACCAACACCTTCGCCCTTGTGGGCGCTAATCACGCTAATGGTGCGACATAATGCCCATTTTTGCGGAATGTGCGTGTGTATTGGGTTTAGGCACGAGAAACGCCCATAAGTTAGGTTTAGTCAATCTGGGTGCATTTTGGTAAGCAGAGACAACAAAGAATTGGGAGAAACTTCCAGAGAGTGATTCCAACTCAGTTTTTGGCCAAACCAGGTGCAGGAAGAGCCCAAATAGGGGTTTTTGGACGTTTTGGAGCCATTGAAGCCACCCATTTCTCATTCAGAGCATTGTAAAGCACTGATTTTGACACTTTGAACATTAATGAAAAAAGATCCATTGGAAGCTAGACCAGGAGATGTATCCCAAGAGAGGGGTGAACTCCTTTATCATTTTGTTGTGTTAATGTGTGTATTTTGATGGCTGTTTATGACTGTTTATGCTACTCATGATTAAGTAAAAAACTCATTAATATTTATGTGTTTGTAACTTGATCCTATTACCCAAGCACATACCATTTCACTTGCAATTTTAAAAAGATTCAAGCCTTTACATTTTCAGATCAATATGTGATTTCAATATTGTTGTTCTATTTCCACTCAGTTATTTGTAGGTTGTTTATCATTAAAGTGTATTTGGATAGATAAGTAATTCACATGCATTTTTCAATTAGTCAAACGATCATTTTAATTGTGAAGATCAAGTAGACGTTTATATGAATTGAAGACTAATTAAGCATCTACGTATTTTTTGGATCAAGTTGGTATCAGAGTTAGGTTGACAATTGGTTGCAAGTGGATTCTTACAAGGTCCAAATCCAAGCGAGGAGAAGACAAATTTTCTAGTTACAATCTTGAGATTGGTTCAAGAAGTCTTACTCGTCGAAGAGAAATGACTTCGCCAAGAAAGTTAGGTCCTTACAACTCTGAAGATGTTTTCTTGAAGGCTTTTGATTTAATGAAATCCATGCTGGAAGAAATGTATGAGGGTCGAAATAAGGCCAAGGAGGAAGGTACATCAGAGAAAGTTGAACCATTCAAAGAGGAAGGAGGAGGTGATGAAGGTGGACCTTCAAAACCCTCCTCACCATCATCCTCATCATACTCTTCTCCTCAGGGAAGTAAACTTTCTTCGCATAAAAAAAATCCCTCTAATAAGTTTGATCATAATTTTCCTTTATTAAAATTGGATGTCAAGTTTGAATTTATGACCTATGATGGAGAATTGAATGTCGAAAAATTGGAAAAACTGGATCAAGAAAATAAAGGTATATTGGTTCAAAATATCATGGATGACACTGTAAAGATACAATTAGCTGCTCTTCGACTAAGTGGAACAACCTTGATATGGTGGGAGAGTAAGATGCAAGTTGATCTTGTTCAGATTATACACAAACGACAATTATAGAATGGAAACATCTAAGGCAAGGTAAAGGCTAAAATATTCAAGCATATACACAGGAATCCGAGAAGAAGGAATTATACTTAGGAATTCCATTGTATACTCCGTAAAATATTCTAAAATACATTGGTGGCATGCATTCATATCTTCGACACATTATCTTAATATTTAACTCTACTAATATGATAAGGTGTTAGTACAAGCTATGCATCTAGAGGCTAGTAAGGGGAAACATGTGATTGAGGATAAGAAGCCATACAAGTTTGAGAAGAAATCGAAAGGAAAACATAAGAGTAAGAAGTTATTTGCAGTAAAACAAGTTGAAGAAAGACCTACATGTTCCCACTGTAAGAAAAAGGGACATGAGGAATCACAATGTTGGAAGCTACATCTAGAATTACGACCAAAGAAGTTCAAGGATAAAGGGAAGCAGAATACTGCTGCATCAACTCAACAGGATATAGGATAAGATTCCAGGGATGAATCTAAGATCATGGAAATAGGAAGAAAATGTATATCTACTACCAATTTTAATTCTTCGGTTCAATCTGCCAAATTGGAAAGTGTCATTGATCAAAAGAAAATAAGCGAGCTTTTCCATGTTAGGGTTATAGTCAACCAGCATACAAAAGTAGATACTTTTTTTGTTAGTGGATATCAAGTTAATTTAATATCTCAACCAATGGTTCAGAAGCCAGGTTTAAATACGATGTCGCATAAAAAACCATATCCATTAAGTTGGGTGTGTGAAGATGCTAAGTTGTAGGTGACGAAACAATGTAAGATCAAATTTTCAATTACAACTAAGTTCTTTGACGAGGTTGAGTTAGATGTTGTTCCTCTTGATATTTGCAACATTGTCTTGGGTAGTCCATATCTATTTGACAGGAAATAAATATTCTATCGTGAAGAAAATAGATATCACCTTTTCAAATATGGGGTTGAATTTATTGTCAGAGCTCATCGAATCAAAACTAATTTTTCTTTAGTGAGCACATGGAAAATGAAGAGACTTGTGAATGCAAGTAAATATTTTGTTCTCATGATAATAAAACAAAAAGAAGAAGATATATCTGATGCTTTATCATGTTGTGATCCTGGTCATAAACATGAATTGGTTAAAATCATATCTAACTATGATGAGTTATTTCAGGAAACTACAAGGTTTCCTCCTAAGAGGGATGTTGAACATGGAATCTATTTGCAACAGGATGATCCTCTTCCTAACATTGGTATGTATAGATTATCAATACTACATAATGTAGAGATAAATAAACAAGTTCATGAATTTCTCAATAAAGGAATCACTAGACGAAGCTCCTCTTCGTGTGGTTCTCCTATTGTATTAGTTCCAAAGAAAGATGGCATGTGGAGGATGTGTATTGAATTTCGAGCGATGAATAAGATTACAGTAAAGAATCATTATCCTCTTCCCATAATTGGTGATTTATTGGATCAGTTAAAGAATGTTGTTTATTTCACTAAGTTGGACTTGAGAAGTGGTTACCATCATATCAGAATTGCAGAAAGTGACATATGGAAAACTTCTTTCAAAAAAAAGCACGGGTTGTTCGAATGGTTGGTTATGCAATGTGCCTGCAACATTCATGATGGTAATGAACGATGTGTTCAAGCCTTACATAGATGATTTTGTTATCATCTACTTATATGATATATTGATATTTAGTTGAACATGGGAAGATCATATAATGCATGTCAAGACAATCTTTGAACTTTTGAAGAAGGAGAAGTTGTATGTAAAATTGTCTAAATGTGAGTTTGGAAAAAATTCTCTAGTATATTTGGGTTACATTGTAGGGAATGGCTAGTTAAAGATATATCTTGCAAAGGTAGAAGTCATTGTGAATTGGCCCAAGCCAACCGTTGTCATAAAAGTTAGGAGCCTCTTAGGAGTAGTACAATACTAGAGGAAATTCATTGCTAATTTTTCTTTCATAGCAGCTCCTCTGCATGCATTAACAAGTATTTCAAGGGAGAGGAAAGAAACATAAATCCTTCGAGACATTGAAGGAAAAGATAAGCATCACACCAGTTTTGGCTCTGCTAGATCTGCATCAACCATTTGAGATTCAAACCGATGCAAGCAGATATTCCATGGGAACAATCTTGATGCAACGAGGTAAAACTATATCTTATCATTCCAAAATTTTTACTCAGGATGTGATTGACTATCCAACATATGATAAAGAGTTGTATGCGTTGGTAAAAAGTGTGAAGAAATGGAAGCATTACTTTATGGGAAAGGAGACAATAATTCATACAAACCATCAACAATTACAATATTTGTAGTCACAGACCAAGCTACAATAGTCACAACATTTCAGGTGGATGGGTTTCTTACAATAATTTCATTTGGTAATCAAGTATAAGAAAGGTATTCATAAAAAAGTTGCATATATGTTGTCAAGACCAATGATTGATGCATCTACAATACTAAGGTATAATCCTTTAGCTCATGAAACTTATACTGAACAATATGCTAAGGATGATGATTTTAAAGTTATATATGAAGCATTAACTCGTGGAAATCAACAATCAGATTATTAGATGCATTCCAATTTGTTATATCATCTTGGAAAACTTTGTATACCCAGGGATGAAAGGGTAAATGTAATTAGAGGAACTCATACATCTCTCATTTCTAGTCATTTTGGGGTTGGTAAGACAATAACACAGTTGCAGAGATCTTGGTATTGGCCTCGAATGAATGAGTCAATTTCCAAGTATATAAAAGGGTGTGTTATGTGTGCCACCATCAAGTCTAGCAACTAAAATTTGGGATTATATATGCCACTTCCAATACCTTCTCATCATTGGGAAAGTATATCCATGGATTTTGTAGGGGGTTTTCCAATATCCAGGACATGTCACTATTATTTATATGTTGTTGTGGATATATTCAGTAAGATGTGTATCTTAATTCCATGCAAGAAACAAGTCACAACTGAACAAACAACACATATGTTCTTTGCTACTGTATGGGTTCATTTTGGGCTGCCTACATCTATTATGTCACATCGAGACTCTCATTTTTTGGGAAAGTTCTGGTCTCATTTATGGGATCTAATGGATACTAAGCTAAAGAAGAGCACAACTTTTCATCCATAGACAGATGGATAGACAAAGGTGGTACATCTACTTGAAGGATACTGCAACAATCATCCTAATTTATGGGATGAATAGTTTCCTTATGTACAACATGCCTATAATCATGCCATGCATTCTTCTGCTCACAACATTCCTTTTGAAGTATATTTGGGGTACTTGCTTAAATCACCTATATAATTTGCTTTTGGAGAAACAATTAAAGAAGATGGACAAGATGATACAGATAAAGCTAAAAGGTTCATTCAAAATATCCAACACGTACATCAAGTAGTACAAGAACAATTGGAGAAGAGCCAAGCCAAGTATAAGGCAAGGCATGACAAACATCGGGTTGATCATGAATTTGAAGTTGGTGATGAAGTATGGTTACATATCAACAAAGATAGAGTGAAGGGTGAGGGTAAAAAACTAAGGTATCTATGACATCATCATCATCCCCTAGTTCATTTTGTCATAATGCATATAACAACATTCCCTCCATGGCTTGGGTATCTCACAAGAAATCATCCATACCAACCTCTATATCATTACCTTCATCCCCAACATGTGAAGAATCAATGTTACTATCGAGGTTTTGAATTGGTGACTCATGACGTAGTGAGAATTGAATAGGTGGTTGTTTCAACCATTCTCTGTATGCTTCCTCTCTAAGCTCTTTTCATTTAGCAGTAAACTCACGAATTGACATCATAATGCGGTGCAATGGAAGATGGTGGACAAATAGGTCACTCGTCATTAAAATCCTAATTGTAAAAATATTAAACATTACATTGATAATATTACTAACACAATGCTTTTAATATGTTCAAACATTATGCCAAACACTTATTAGAAGCATGGACATTGTTTTTCCAATAATAAACATGAAACCAACCCCTTTATAAAACAAATTTCGAATTAAGAAATACTTTTACATTAGTTCCATTGAAAATCCAAAAGCACGATTACTCAATCATCTTTTTCTTATTCCCTATGGAGTTGTCTACATAAAAGAGATCAAATTCACGGTGTAATATTGTTGACCCATTTTGGTTACTAGAAGATGGCATGTTAGGATTGGTAGGGTAAAAAAGATGTTCATTATCATAAAACATTTGCTTGCAGTATATTTCTCTCGATAAGAGCTTGCAAAATTTTGGGACCATGAGAATATCTTGAGCATCTGAACTCGATCCCGAATCTTGATCTTGCAAAATTCAATGAACAATTATTAAACTTCACCTACATACATAGCATAAATTCAATGAAATAAATGAATTATCAATAAAATATAAATGTACTATAATCAACGTGAGAGAACTTGAAGGAGTTCCAAAGATATGGAATGCGACGACATTGGAATCTAAAGAATTGGCCATTTGATATTATAATTTTTTTTTTCTTCTGCATTTGAGCCAAAACTATCATCTTGGGTAGCATAGAACAATCTAACTTCAAAAATAACTTGTATAACTTGACAACACACTTAAAAAATCATTGTTGTTTTCTACAATATCATTGTTTTTTTTTGCCCAACTATACAAGAAAACTCAATCTGACTTTACAAAATATGAAATAGTTACTCGATCCCTGAAAATATCCTCTTCGAACATAGAAAATGTGAATTTGATGCTCTCTCTCTCTCTCATATCTATCCCTCTCTCCCCCTCACTCTGTGTCCCCCTCCCTCTCTCACTTATTGCATCCCCTTCCCTCTCTCTCCCTCTCTCTCTCTCCCCCACTGGTGTGCTTTAACATTTAAAGGCGCATCGATGTATATGTATAAAAAAAACGCGCTAGTGTGTTTAATTGAGATAAGCACCAAATACTGACCTTTGTTATTACCTCCACAAACTTTAAATACATATGTTTGTATTTGCATTGTGCAAATTTAACTTTCTTACGATGCATTATTACTTACACACCATCCCATACATTATTAATTACACTTC
>ML826545.1:67073-85521 GCA_009831015.1 Picea engelmannii
ATTTTTTTATCCTTGGGCATTCTTAAGTAAACTATGGAGAGTGTAACATAATCATTATTATTATCAAATCTATGCATTAGGTATTACACTATAACATTGATCCAGGTGGATATTGGTGGCCACCCACCTATTCCAACTGGCTCCTCTTGTCTTTTTTTAGTTCAACATGTTCTTATGTACTTCTTTGTAATTGTCGATTCTACATTTTTTACGATGTCTGAAGCCCTACACATATTCCAGGTGGATATTGGCAGCCTCTAACCTAATCTAACCAGATTAATTTGTATGTTTTCATGTCAACACATCTTGATATACCTAGGGCCATTTTCGAGCCCTTAACATTGTCATTTTGTCTTGACATAGTCAAACTGTAGACGGAGTAAAATTTTGGTGGTGTAATGTGTAGCTCTCTAAAATACCTTTCCAACGTGCGATAACGCGCCTAAAATAGAGGTCGTATGAAAAATTTACAACCCTGGGAAGTTGAGGTACCAACTTACCCATAGGGGCCCACATGAATTTTGGTGTTTCACCACCAAGGGTTAGGTTTTTAGATGTCTAGGGTTTTGGAATTCATGAGTAATATCAAAAATGCCTCTGGAGCCTCATTGTAATTCATTCTTCTCAGACAGATGCACATAGCAGCCACATCTCTTCTTAGATATAACTACCACCATTCGAGCAAGTGTTTCAGTTCTATAGTTTTACAGTTTCAACCCATTTCATTTATTCAATAGAAGATATTGTTCATTGGATATCTTTGTTGTTATTCATATCTTTGTGTTTATTGTATTCAGTCTATTAATTAGTTTGGTCCTCTCCTAAATATAGATCAGTGGTATCAAAGCGGTCTTCTCTTCATTTATTTTCTTCGTGCATGTCCTCGACAAGATCTGGGTACAAGAAGTTGGGACTCTAACCAATCGATTCGTTGCAAGATTAGTTGCACAGAGCCCGAAAACAACCCATGGGAGATGAAAATAAATATGATGGAGCAGGAGATCCTTTTAAAATGTTGCTCAAGGAATCCCTTGCATGAAAAAGGAACGAAATGATGGACAACTTTGTGCATATCCTTCGGCAGTTGCCCACAGGAGAAGCATCTTCATCAAGCGACCATGAAACCCCCTTCAAGGTACAAGTAAATTTTTGTATTCCATTATTTGAAGGACTCATATATGTGAGTATTGTAGATAAATGGTTGAATTTTCTTGAATGGTATTTTTTGGACCACAATTTTTCTGATAGGGAAAACATTACTTTTTCACTCCTCAAGGTTGTCCCCCACATTAAGGACTAGTGGGACACTTACTATGAACAAAGGGCCATAGAAGAATATACAATATTTGTGGTTTCCCCTACATGGTATTCCTTTCAGGATGCCACTAAAGAACAATATTACCATGTAGGAAGCTACGAGTACTAGTACACCAGATGGACCACCCTGCGTCAAGAAATGGACTAGACAGTACCAGATTTCACCAATATTTTCCATACCTCGTGCACCAAATTGGGTATCAAAGACTCTGAGGGACATATGGTGCTTAAATACCATGGTTTTTTGAATAGATACATTCAAACAAAAATGGATTTTCTCAACATAACCTCATTAGGTACAACTTATCAATACGCTGTCAAGATTGAGCAGAAATTTAAGCAGAAGAGGCGAGAGTTTGGATCTACAAACTCCTTGTTGTTCCTGAGATTAAACTTAAGGCTCAAAGAATAATGTCAGGGATCAGGAAATGTTTTAAGGGAGTTTGTTTAAAAGTGTTTTTTCTACCTTAGTTGTATGAGAAAAAATCCTTAAATGAAATTAATAGTTTGACAATGCATAAGTTGTATTTTGTATTTGAGCCGAAATTGCAATATCGAATAGTATGAGATGAAAATACAAAAATGTAAAACAGAGCAAGGCATCAATTATGGAAGAGTCCTACCTTGTTTGCAGTAGAGGAAAAGAGATAGTGTAACCTTGAATAATGCCCAAAATGCAGTAATCTACACAACAAGCAGGTCTTGATTTACTCACAGTAAATGAAGAGGAAAAATTGCTTACTTAATAAAATATTGAGACCTTGTGATTACAGTAGTTGTTGTACTAAATTGGAACCAAACATTTATCGAGGAATACATAAAGGAATGTTGAGAAATGGAAAACTAAAGAAACACATAACCCAAATTTAACAAAACCTGGAATATATGTCTTCACTTGTATTAATACTCTATAAGGATACTTCTCTCTATTACAATCGGTAAGAAGCAGCCTGAAATAAGTCTTTAATCTATGTATTTATACAAAATCATCTCAACTCAAAATGGTTGGACTTCTCATAATTCCAAAAATAGTAAATTTTACAATATGTAAAACTGAAAACTTTTGTTGGCCTTCTCCTCTATCTCTTTGTCTGCTGGCAGAGACATTTCTTATCCTCATCCTTTAGCTTGGAAAAAACTGTCATCTGATCCTGACCTGTATGAGTCGTATGCACATGTTTCTCACTTGTTTCCAGATGTGTTGGCTTTCTCATATTCGACACATTAGATGCATCTTCTCACTAAATGTACCACCAACCCAGAAGGTGAAGTTGCCTCATCTACTTCAAAAATGTATAACTTATTTTCTATCTGGAGAAACCTTTCCTATATCTTCTTTTATCCCAAATATGTGGCCTATAATTGCATGCTTGTACTTACTATCCATTTGTTTATTTGGATAAGATCAATTTGGTTCATTTGTTGGATGATCATCATGGCCTCTTCTTTGCTTGTCCTAGAGTTACATTGGTTCCTTTCTAAGCCAATATTCCCCAGGGCTTCGGAGATATTATTTCCTTCAACATCAAGTAGCCCTTTTTCTAGTGAAGATAATGGTTCTAGACAAGCTTCGTGTACCTCTCTAGTCAATCTTTTTCTTTCGGCAAGATTTGATTCCCATGGATTCAAAATTATGTCACCTTTGGTTTGCTTGGACAGAGATAGTTGAGGAGCTACCGATACATCATATTTTGGTACTATAAAGATAGCCTCCTGAAACTTAGCCCAAGCTGCACGGGCTTCCCTTTCTTTAATGTAAATTTTAATATGGGAAAGTTCTACCACCCGATAACAATTTTGAATGGCTTCCACTTTTGTAAAAATATCTTGTTGGGATGATTCCAGCTTCTCATGTACTTCCAGTGCTTGAGCTTGGAAAAATTCCATATCTATTGTTGTACCTTCAACCAATTCTATCTTGGCCTGTAGTTGCTTGACTAATTCTTCATGTTGAGTGACCAACCCTCTATTGGCCTATGAGTTTTGATGGAGCTCATCGACATTATATTTCAGTTGTTGGATCTGATGTCTGACATCAGCTATGAATTTTTCAAACTCTTTGTTCATCTTATTCCGTACATCCCTTTCCATGGTCGTCATATGGTCTTACAACTACCTTTCCAACAAAAAAATTTGTTTCAGCTGATTTGCTAGATTTTCTACTGAACACTGATTGGACGTGGCAAAGGCACCTAATGAGCCTGCCATTTCCCTAGCGAATTCTGTATAATCTATACCATGTCCATTATACAACATTCCTTTCCTTTTGAATTTTGTACCATATTTTTTATGTGTTTCTCTTGTAGCTATGGTCGTTCTTTTCTTACTGAAAAATAAGTCTGAAGGAGGCATTTCTTCAGCTGAAATCAGAGTAAGGTCCTCTATAAACATGACTTTGGCATTGGGATTTCCTTGAATTGACTGTAAAGGTATTAATGACATAATGGGGCTACCTATCTCTGTGGATGGATGTTTCTTTGCTATGTTGGTAGTTGGTTTATCTGGTGTAGACAACAATGTATCCTGTCCCTTTTTTTGAAAATCTTCAAGATGAGATTTTGTTTGAGTGCCTGGTGGGTTTGGTAATGAAGCCTCCACTCCCTGCATTGAGACTTTTGTATTCTTCATATTTTCCTCAGTACTCTTTTGGTCAAAACTTCCTGCCTCTAAACCCTGAGGTGTAGCTTCCTGTGTAGATGAATGTGTTATTGGCTCCCCCTATAATACATTTGGAAAAATATTATTTCTATGCTTCTGAAAAATTGTAGAAACTAGATAATTGATCGAGAGACTGAGTTCAGACTATGCTCCATACTTCCTCATATGACCTGAATCCCCTGAATACTTCTTCCTGAGGGGAAATATCATGCACATACTTCCTTAAATTGTATTGAGCCAGATGATCTTCCACGATATTATGGGGATCGTGGAATTTAAACTCAATATCAACTAACTTGATGTCTTCTAGAGCCACATCCTATACTTTCGAATGGCCAAAATCTTGCAACGAAAACATACCAACCTGAAGAGGGAAGTTTGGCCATACCTTTTTTTGGGTCGCTTTCAATTCTTTACTAATGCCCCATGTCATCGTATAATAATCCACCTCTCGGAATACCAATCGATCTGGTAAAAATTTTGGGAGAACATGGGGGGGAACTGAGCACCCAAAAACCCTAATATAGGAAAAGTTTTCCTCAATATACCAGTCTGATACTTTTCCCAAGTTATCCATGATTATGTCTGAAATTATGGGAGGTGGGATACCGTACAGGGAGATATGAATTGGAACCACTACATAATGGCATATTTCATAGAATAAATGTCTGGCTTTGTCCTCCCACAACCTGGAGTGATAGAAATGGATAGGCTCAGTGTTGGTCGGGTTCCAACTCTAGTTCATCAAAGGGAAAGGAGTGATAAAAAAAGTGGCATCCATGATGTATACTGACATGTATAAAGGAGAAGGTTTCCCTTTGGAATTTTCCAATTGGTACCCTATGATTTCTTTGGCCAGGTTATCTAATAACATCTTGGCCCAATCGAAAGAATAGCCCTCGGCCACTTCATGCATAATTGGTACCCATGCCAGCAGGAAATGAGAGGAGTCATTTTTCCTGAATATCCTACATAGCATCATAGCCACATAAATTATATGGGCATCTAACGATGTTGTGGCATATATCCCGTGAGTGTCAGCTCTGAATTTCTCAGGATGCCCCCACCATTTCTTGATTAAATAAATGTAGTTTTCCCCATACTGTGTGCACTTCTATCGGACAAACTCCATTATTAATTCAACATTGTAACTGTATTTAAAAACGAGGGATAATTTATACATTACTTTAATATGCTCTGGTCAAAAAGACCCAACAACAACCTTTTGTGAATTGCAAATGCTCCTGGTTGAAATGTCGACGTTCTCTAGGGCCCAACCTATCATGTTGTTATATTGCATGAACCTCGTCCACACAACTATATTTTGTATCTCTAACTCAGCTATATCCCTGAGTTTAGTCACATGGGTTTCGGTTACTTCGTCACCTGAATCCTCTGGGAAATTTATCATCTCGTGCTGTAGAATATCGAACACCTGTGTCCAGGATTTCATGGTATCTATGGCTCTCAGTGAGGTGTCTGAGAGAACATTTGTGTTTGGATCTACACTCTCACCATCTTCTTTAGCCATTTTCCGTGGTGTTGTGATATTAATGAAATCAGAACTGTGTTACCTGTTACAGGAGAATGTGTGAGATTATTCAGCTGGATTAAAACTTGTTATTCTACGAGAATGAAAATATAATTCAAAATCCAATATTATTATTCACCTTAAGCGTATTGATTTACGAATACTTTTACTAATGAAAAAATCATCTACCTTAATGAAGAAATCTAGGCAGTGATCTGCAATCTATATTGAAATCATTGCCATTTATTCGTGATTAATGCCATAAATATTGGTGGTTCGTGATCGGGAACTTGGATGAAACAGGTTTGAAAATTCTCGAATCGCGAACTCATGAGAAATTAATTATGAGATAATATTGTTTAAGATATTAATTGATCGTGTTTAACGTTAAACATTTTCAGGTATTCGGGCTTCGGGATTTTAATGAGTAGCTTGAGATACAATCCTTGAAACCCAAAACTATGAAATGATTAATTATCAGATAATCATTTTTAGTTTTAATTAACCCCTTTTAAGTTTGAAATGTTTCAGAAATTCAGACTTCAGATATTTCAAGATGTGAGGGATGATAAACGTCCTAACTTACGAAGTACGAACTTATTAACCATCTTTAACCTAGATTAACTTAATTAATTAAGATTTGATATTTCAGGATTTTACCGCTTCGTGGATTTGAAAGTTAGTTCCTTGTTATATTCCCAAAAGGCTAATACCCGTAGTGATGTGTCGAAGATGATGTCATTTTAGATGACGTGTCAAGGCTAGGGGGTGCCAAGTGTTAATTAGAATCATGTGAATCTTTAGATGAAAATCTCAGATAAAGGTGCCACGTGTTGACTCAGAGAAGATTTAAAATGTACATGTGTATCATGACTCATGTCTTTCAAAAATTGGTGAAAAGGTGATAATGGATATATTTGGGTTTTGGGATTTTTAAAGTTATGACTTGTTGAAACGTCTTAAGTGCGAAGCTCTGAAGTGGCCTCTAGTGACTTAGATCTTTAACCATTTGGAAGCTCCACAAATCCGAAGATATTTAGGATCATTCGTTTAGATGGAAGACTTCATCAACTTCGTATATCATGCAAGTCTTATTCTTATTTAACCAGGATTGAAATTTATTTAAATTCCAAAAGTTTAGAAATATATATGTTTCAACATAGGCTCCATCTGGGGATCGTGTCTCCCTACGAGGCATGGAAGAACAGTAGACCAAGTTCCTTCATTAGGTAAATGGAGTCATTGTTGTGCTCTTGGGGAACAACTTTGGGAAAATTATATAGAGAAAAATCAAAATTCAACCGTGTCTCAAAAAACTTTCAAAACACAATCAATTACTGATCTCAAGTTAGGCTATTAATAAGTTTCCTTTTTCTGAAACTGATTCTAGATTTGCATAAGATAATAAAAAAAACTTCAACTGAACTATCAGACCTCGGTTGATTTTATTCACTTCAAGGAGAAGTAATTTTAATGATTTATTCAGGGGATCCCTGGTCGATATAGGATGAAAATATTATCGGAAAGAGAACTAGCTACCAAAGTATGTTTATAGATGTACAACAACCTTACAGATATCATAGATATTTCTTCACTACCAACGAGCCTATTCATTACCCTAGTGAATTTATCTACATCTCCCATTGAATTTCCTTTCACCACTTCAAATAGCATTTTTTCATTTTATTTGAGATGAGGGAAATCATTTTATGAATTTCCTTTCATCGTCTCTTTTTGACAAAATTGGGGCAATCGATTTTACGAATTTCCTTTCACCATTTGTCTTAGACTAGATGGGGGCAATCAATTTATGAATTTCCTTTCACCATCTATCTTATATGTTTTATATATTTTAGAAGTGGGGGAAATCAACTTGTATGTGTCATACAGGGATGATATTTTCTTAAGATTTGACAATGAAGGCCTATCAACAATTTTTTACTGTACTCTGAGCTAGATCTCTCTCGATATTCAATACATCTTTTCCTATAGGGAATATTTTATTGGGAACTTTTATTTTCCAGGCATTTGCCTTGAGCAGTTTTATCAATAAAAATATGATAGAAGAGATAAAGTTATCAGGATTAGCCTAGACATACTTTCTTTAAGTTGGAATCAGAAGAACATAAATATTTTCGCCTAGTCTTGTTTTAAAGATATGTTTTTAAGTTTTCAAAATCAGGGAGAAATCTTTTCTTTCTATGAATATTTAAGGACGTGTCGTGAAAATAAAAATAGAGTAAAATATCAGAGATAGGAAAAATGAAATAGAACGAGGGATGAGAGGGTTTGGCATAAAATAATCTCACTTCCACACAATCTGCTTTTCGATTACCAACTTCTCTTCTTTCTATTTTTATCTCATTTTCTTTTTATTTGGAGGTTTTCAGATCTATACTTTTCTTATCTTTGATCAGGTGATTGTTTTTACATGAGTAGTATTATGCTAAGATTCGATGAGATTTATTTTAGCATTTTAGATTGAAAAATAAGCATAGAAGTTCATACCTTGGATTTCATTTATATTTGCAACCTAACCAATCATTAATTCATCACCTGTTTGAGAGAAAAAAACTTATTCTGAAAACTGAGCGTTGAATTGCGATATCTCCTTATTCCTCATCTGATGATAAATGTCCTGCAAAAAGAAATAATCAGAGAGTTTTGCAAAATAGAAATGATATACAGTACATAATTTTTCTTTTTTTCTTTTCGGAGTATTAAATAAAACTAGGTTTATAAAAAGTAAAATTCAGGTATCCTATGAAGGAAAATAAAGTTGTGAAAGTAAACAGAAACCAAACCGCTATATACAATGATACTGTGAAACATTTTTATTGCATGAAATGTTTTAGATAGCACCCGTTTATAAGGGTGTCAAAAAATTTCTCGTCGAGATTCTCTAGTAGGAATGAATTCTTACCCTCTGTAGATGTAATCTTCAACGGTCCAAACTAGAGGTGATCAAACTTATTGTGTTTACCTAGATCTTCTTTCCTGACATCCCATTTCAAAACTAAATCACCAGGAAGAAATTCCCTGTTTTTCGCTTTTTTGTCGAAAAGGGATTTCATATTATCTTGGTATTTTTGAAGTCTAACATTGACTTCGGCCCTATTTTGTTGGACTTCGATTATTTGGTTTATCCTCCTCATTACGTCATTTGGATATTCGTTCGCGTCTTGCCACAACTTTATTACTGGAAGATCTAGATTAATAGGGAGGACAATGTCGGTGCCATAAACCATTTGGAAATGAGACATGTCTATTGATTTATTAGTGCCACTCTGATCTTCCCATAAGGCGTACTTTAGGTGAATGTGCCAATATTTTCTATTCTCCCTTAATACTTTCTTTATTATATTCATCAAGATTTTTTTGGATGATTCGGCCAACCCATTTCCCTGAGGATAATAGGTTGTAGAATGTCCCAGCACAATGTTGTATTTTTGACAAAAACTTATCATTTCCATAGATTTGAATGCTTGGGTGTTGTCCATAACTATTTCTAGGGGCAGCCAAATCTAGATAGGATGTTCTCTTCCAAAAAGTTTATAACTACCGAATCTGTGGCATTCCGAGTTGGAATGGCCTCCACCCATTTTGTGAAATAATAAATAGAAGTTAAAATCCACTTATATTGGGCGTTTGACTATGGGTGGATTTATCCTATGAAGTCTAGGCCCCATTGTTGAAAAGGAGTCTCTTTCTTGACTGGGACCAAAGGTAATGCAGGGAGATTTTGCTTGCTAGAGAACAGTTGGAAAGGGTTGCAGGCTTTGACTTTAGCATTGACATTGGTAAATATATTTGTCCAATAATATCCATCTCTTATAATATTGTAGGTCGTGGCCCTCCAGGCATGATATCCTCCACACACTCATTTGGTAAATTCATTTATGACATCCTCTATCTCAGAATCTGTTAGACAATATAGTAAGAAATCTAGAGGATCTTTCCAATACAGTTGTCCTTTGATGATACAGTATTTAAGTACGTGTAGTTTCAACATTATTTCTTCTGATGGATTCATATTGCTTGGACACTGAAGGGTAAGGAGATATGAAACGATATCGTGATACCAGTCAAAGGAAGAAAATTTATCCTCGATATGGACTCTAGGGGTTTGATCGTCAAGTTCTCCTATGTATGGAACAAGTCCATGTGATTCCAGATGATTTATCCCAAGTTCTCTGACATTCAACTCTGCTAATATCTTCACCAAACCCTGAACTTTAACCAACTTGGTCGGTTTTACTTCTAGATCGAATTCCTAAATTTTGGCTAACCACCGACCTCTTCTACCATCATTGTCCGGCTATACCAATATATCTTTAAAAGAGCTTGTTGGCACATAAGCAATTATTCTGGAGTGCGGTACATATGTCCTAAAATATTTGAGATCTTTCACCATAGCATAGGCTTCATTTTCCAGTATATTGTATCTTAATTTGGTGTCTCTGAGACTTTTACTGAAAAATGTGATCGACTGCTTGAAACCTTCTTCATTCTTTTGGAGAAGTACTATTGTGATAGTAGGTTCCGATGCAAAAGAAAAGATCAAGAATTCCTTAGTATATTGAGGACTAGCTAATACTGGAGCTTCGCTTATAGCTTTCTTAACTTGCTCGAATGACACTTTAGCTTCGGAATTCCATTTGATTTCATTGTCTTTCTTCAGCATATATATGATTAATTTGACAATTTCAGTAAAGTTAGGGATAAACATTCTCAAAAAAATTATTTTAACTAAAAAAGACTAGATTTCTTTTTTATTTTTAGGAATGTTTATTGTGTCAATAGCCTCGATTCACTTGGGATCAATCTTTATTCCATCTTTTGAAACCATATGACCTAGAAGTATTCCTTCTTGCATAGAGAAATGAGACTTTTTAGGGTTTAGAGACAAACCAAATTTTCGACATTTCTCAAAGGTTTGTTTGAGATGAAACAGATGTTCTACATCAGAATTCGAGAAGACCGTTAGATCATATAAGTAAATAACGACAAAATTATCTCTCTCACTGATGAAAGATATATCCATTTCTCTTTGGAAGGTGGCCCCTGCATTCATCAAACCAAACGACATTTTATCATACATGAAATTTCCCCACGGAGTAGTGAATGAAGTTTTTTCTTTATCATCTTCATGGACAACAATTTGGTTATAAATTGAGAAGCCATCGATCATCGACATTTTGTTTTCTCCAACTAATTTTTCCAGGACATGATCCATTTTTGGTAGTGGGTAGTTATCTTTCAGGGATGACCGGTTTAAATTTTTGAAATCCACGCAAAGCCTAATTTCTCCACTTTTCTTTCTGACGGGTACCAGATTTGCTACCCATTCAAAATACCTAAGTGGGACAATATTCTTTGTGTCAAGAATATTCTTGAATTCTCTTTCTATTACAAGTAAGAGGATAGGATTTATCTGTCTCAGCTTTTGTCTAAAAGGTTTGATACCCTGTTTCAAAGGAATCTTATTTTCAATCAAAGAGGTATCACAAGTTTTTAAATCATCATAGGAATAGGAAAATACGTATTTGTATTGTTTAATAAATTTGATATATTTGTTTTTCTCCTGAACTGGAAGGTATTTAGATAACTTGACTATCTTAGGTTCTTCTTTAGTTCCTATGTCACAGTCTTCAACCTCCTCGGGCTGAGTTTGTAGGGTATATTTCAAGGGTATGTCATCTTTTCCAAACAACCTCTTTAAGGGCATCAGTCCTCTAGGGATGTGATTGTTCTTAAGTACAAGCATTCGATGATTCGTGATCTTATCTTGGAACTTTTCAGGCTCTTCACCTTCTTGCATGATCCTGATAGGATCGTTCTATTTCTCTTGATCTATATGAGTCTCGGAGAATTCATCGACCATTTCTAGAAAAATTTTAATTTGCTCGTCATCTTCAAAGCTCTGCCAGTTTTTCACATTATTTGGGATTGAAGGTTTGTGCCTCATTTCTATATGATAATTTAGTTTTAGAATAGTAGGAGGCATAAAAGTCACAGCAGCTTTGGCCAAGGAGTCTGCGTGTTGATTTTCCATTCTGGGAATGTTATGAATGTTAAATGACGAGAATAAATTCTCAATCATATCCCAGGCACAATTTCTATATGAACTTAGCCTTGGATGTTTTTCTTGATATTTCTTCATTATTTGTTTTACAATAAGTTCTGCATCACCATAAATTATTAGATTTTCAATATTTAGTTTCTTGGTAGCCTCCAATCCGAAGAACAAAGCTTCGTACTCAAAGACATTATTAGTATAATTGATTTCCCATTGTAACCTGTATGAAAAGGGAATGACATATTCATCTCCAGGTGAAAAAAATAACACTCCTACCCCTGCCCCTTCGCAGGATGAAGCGCCATGAAAAAACATTTTCCATACTCCTCTGTTATTTACACTTTTCTGTGTTTTTTCTATTTTTTTGTTTTCCTCTTCTATATAGTCATCAAAATCAGCGTCTAATGATAAAATACAATTTCCTATATCTAGATCGGCAGCATAGACTGGATAATTGTTTGGGTTTTGAGGGTCACTTATAGTATATGTCAGTCTAGTCTCTTTGAATAGTCGAGTAAATTGTCCAACAAAAATCGGGATCGCAGCATATGTCATGTCGAGTTGAAGTGATCCACCAAGTTTTGTGCCCCAAGACCTGGATAAAAGCATGCCATACTTGGCAGGGACATCAACAACGACTACATCCATAAGAATACTCTTTATAGGAATCTGTGAAATATTCACTACCGGATCTTTGATCATGCCCAGACACTTAACCTTTCTGGAATCAAAAGAATATAAGTCCTGATAAGGTCTAGTGATTTCAAGGCCTAACTTTTCCATGATAACTTTAGGCATTAAGTTGTGAGAGGCCCCTGAATCTAACATGAAATTATGAAGTAAATGATCATGCACAGTTAAGGTAATATTAAAAGGAGCTACATAATCCTTAGCATTTTCAATGTGCAGACCAAACATAATCGTAGGCTTTTCATCTTGTAAATTTATTACATCTGCATAACATTCTGCATCAGAAAAATTAATCATTTTAGAAATTTATTTTTTATAAATTGGATTCTTAGTGAGCTCAACGAAAGGCATGGGGATTTTAATTTTATTTATTTCATTTTCTAAACTAAAACCTTCAGTTTCTTTTTTTCTTTCTCTGGTTGTAACTTGTGCTTCATTATTATTTGTTTTCTTGGTTTGTGTTGTTGGAGTTACTTCACAAACACCTAGGATTTATTTTTCCTAAGTTTATTCCTTGTTTATTATTCATAAATAGTCATTATCTAGTCTCCTATATTTTAGGGGAGAATATTCCATCTGGAGAATTTTCTCTTTCAGTTGACACTTCAGTTTGACTAGTTGAGTTGAGTTTAGATGTTGCATTGGGATCATCACCATGCAACATTGGGATCGTCACCATGATAATTAGACCTTGCCTTGGTATCATAACCATAGGGGTGCATTAGCCTTGATTCCCTGAGTTAACTCCTCACTACTCTATGTTCAGTCGGTTAACTGAAGACTAGTTGACTAGTTAACTCAACTAGGTGGAAGTTCACTCCCATAACTGCCTGAGAGACTAGAATAGGTGGTAGTTCACTCCTGTAATTGTTGGTGTGTTTAAATATCACTCTATACCACCACTATGGCACATTGGTTCACCTCAAGTTGAACTCATTGAGATATACAGAGTATATCATGTGTAAATTATTCATTATTCCTAATGGTTAATGAGAATTCTTCCATTCTTTCTCTCCTTCTTCTTTCTCCAATTATGTCTGCAAATGTGTGTATTATTGTTTAGATAAATCTATTTTGTGTAGTTTCAACACATTTACATGGTATTAGAGCCGACAGACTGCTAAGAAAAAGATACACCAAAATTGTTTGCAGGTACAAAAGATTGAAGACATCAGAAAGATGGAATTCCAAAAAGAATTCATTCTTACACCTTACAACTATTTTGCATGGAAGGAGAAAATAGCCATACATATCTGATCTAGAGGGTTGTACAGGTTAACCATGAATACAGATACAGATCCGACATCAGCCATAGAAAAATCCAAGTACTTAAATCGCATGGATGAGGCACTCAGAACAATTTGCGGTCTTATTTCTCCCGATCTCCTTTTTCACATATCTTCCTGTAAGACTCCCAATGAAGCCTGGAAAATATTGGAAGGGCTCTTTGGAAAATAGGATGAGATGACGGGACACATGCTATAGGTGGAGCTACTCACATTGGATCCAAAAAGATTCGACAATATTCAAGATTGCTTTACAAAATTCAATGATTTACTGTCACAACTCAAAGCTTGCGGGGTTGATAAATCGACGGAGGAGAAAAAAATGGTTCTCATCATTCTCTCCAAGCTTGGTCCTGAATTATTTGTATTCGTATATACATTCCATACTATCATATTCACCGCTAGAACCACCTAGAAGATGCCTTCTCTTGAGGACTTTATCGAATCCTTGACACAAGAGCAAACCAAGCTCATCAACATTAGCGCAATCAAAGGCCCAAGGGTGCATGCACTCACTGTGCATGATGGCAGCCACAAATATCAGAAATCTAAATATAAAGATAAGTGAAAATCTCATGCACATACAAAGAAGGAAGGGTACACAAAACCCTTCACCGATGCCTCCGGATCCAAAGGATAAAAGGGAATAAAAGGAGAGAAATGCACATATTGTCAAAAAGGATTCCATTCGTAATCTGCATGCATGCAAAAAGATATATATCAGATGTCTCAGATGCTTCATAAAAACAACCTTGGAGATCGCATCCCTGAGGGTGCAAAGAAGAAGAAGATAGAAGATCTGAATTCCAAGAAAGGCAATTCTAGCCATGCCTTGATTGCCATCAACTCCTCCCCCAATGCTTGGATCATAGATTCAAGAGCATCAAATCACATGGCTACCTCAGAAGAAGTATATTCTTCTTTGGATGCATGGAAAGGTCCTCCCATTCTAATGGGGGACAACTCTTCTGTCGGAGTCACCGACAAAGGAAGGATTGAACTCACCAATGGAAGTTTCGAGAATGTGCTGCATGTTCCCAATCTTTCTGTCAACCTTCTCTCCATGTATCAGATGACAAATTCCGGCATCAGAAATAAATTCGTATTCACACAAAATGTCATGGACATCTACAACATGAAAAACAGCTCCAGGGTTGCTACCGGTGAGGTAAATCATCAGTCTAGATTGTATACATTTTCTGAATTCATTGAACCTGATTCTGTTTTACTGCTTATTCATGTTGATGAAAGTAGTAGGATATGGCATGAAAGGTTTGGACATTTGAATTTCAGATACATGAAACAAATTAGCAAGCACAGATTAGTTGATGGTCTACCAGACATCCATTTCTCCAAGGGAGTATGCGAGGGATGTGTTCTCGGGAAACACCCTCAAGAGAAATTCAAAAAAGGAAAGTCTCAACGAGCTTCCACACCTTTAGATCTGATCCATAGTGACCTTATGGGTCCTTTTCCACATCCATCCATCAGTAAAGTGAGGTTTGTTCTCATTTTATTTTATGATTTCTCACGTTTTACTTGGATCTACTTTCTTAGGCAAAAATCTAAGGTCTTTCAACACCTCAAAGATTTCAAAGCCTTGGTTGAGACACGGTCTAGAAAGAAGATCAAATTCCTCCGAGCTGATAATGGGGGAGAGTATGTAAATAATGAGATCCATAATCTTTTCCATGAGGCAGGGATTGAATTGCAACATTTAGTTCCCTACTCCACAGAAAAATGGAGTTGTTGAGTGGAAAAATCGATCTCTAAAGGAGATGGCATGTTGCATGTTGCATGCAAAGTCACTACCACAAAGACTATGGGCCGAAGAAATTAATTGTGCAACACACATCCAAAACAGATCTCTTCATAGATCTGTCAAGGATAAGACCCCCTACGAGGCTTGGAGTGGCCTCAAACTGGAAGTGGCCCACTTTCTCATTTTTGGTTCACGTGCATGGGCCCAGATTCACTCTAAAAAGAGGAAGGCACTTGATCCATAGAGCACTGAATTCATTTTTGTTGGATACCCTAACAGTGTGAATGGATATCGGCTTATTGATATTTCCTCAGACCGGCTCATCATTGAGCATAGTGTCCAATTCGAGGAAAGTGTCTCGCATGTACCTCAACAACCTCATGCAGACACCTTCACTATTCTACCTGTCCGAGATGATGAGCATGCACATGCCGACTCTTCTTCAAATGAGAGTTTTGATTCAGAGGATTCAATGTTAGTGTCAGATTCAGTACATTTATATGCAGAGTCAGAGCATCCAGATGCAACTACAGAGCCAGAGCAGAGGACCAAGTGGGCACAAACTACTCTTCAGGATGCAATGGATCTCGTAGGTGATCCAGCCGATACTAGGAGGACTTGATCTGATTTCGAGGAGCCTCTTGTTGCACTCATTGTCACTGAACCATTGCCTTCCAGACATCCTTTCTTGGTTCAGTCTTCAGATCCACAGTCTTATGGAGAGGCTACTAGAAATCCCTCTTGTGAATCTTCCATGCAAGAGGAGTACAACTCCCTCCTCGAGAACCAGACTTGGGATCTTGTTCCCCTTCCTGCTAGGAGGAAACTTATCAGATGCAGATGGGTCTATAGGACCAAGAGCATAGTGGATGGACAGATCAGGAGATACAAAGCCAGGCTTGTCGCCAAAGGCTTTCAGCAAGTTCATGGTATTGACTATGATGAGACCTTCACTCCAGTAGCAAATATGGATTCCATTTGATTGTCCCTTGCCATAGTGGCAACCAAGGGATGGGAATTCCATCAGATGGACATGAAGAATGAATTTCTTCATGATGATATCTCTAAGGAGATCTACATGGAGAAGCCCCAGGGATTTATGTAGGACTCATATTTGGTCTGTCGACTGAAGAAGTCACTTTATGGCCTCAAACTGGCTTCGAGGGCATGGTATGCCAAGATGGAATCCTACATGTTGTCACAGAACTTTGTACATTGTAAATCAGACCTGAATGTATACATGCTCATGATGGTTGATTCACTTCTACTTTTAGTTCTATATGTCAATTATTTGTTGATCACCGGTTGCTCAACTTCAGTGATTGCTGCAGTCAAGAGGATTCTACATGACAGGTTTTTGATGATGGACATGGGTCTGCTACACTTTTTCCTTGGACTCGAGATTAGTCAGGATGCATCAAGCCTCAAATTGTCTCAGGTCAAGTATGCACGAGATCTCCTTAAGAGATTTCACATGACAGACTGCAAGTCTGCTCCGACTCCTTTCCTATCAGGAGTCAAACTTGAGGATGGAGGGGAGACTCCACTGGTTGACAACACACTATACAGACAGTTAGTGGGGAGCTTGTTGTATCTCACACACTCTAAACCTGACCTCTCATATGCAGTTGGCGCAGTTTCCAGGTTCATACAAGAGCTGCATGAGCGACATTGGAAAGTTGCAAAGTGTATCCTTCAATATGTATAGGGCACCATCACCTTTGGGATTCATTATGCAACAAACTCTACATTAGATCTCATTGCGTTTACTGATTTCGACTGGGCTGGCGATAACATTGATCGCAAGTCCAGATCTGGTTACTCACTTAGTCTTGGTTCTGGGCCAATCTGTTGGTCAAGCAAGAAGAAAGTTTCCATTGCTCTATCATCAGCCGAGGCATATTATAGAGGGGTAGTTAAAATAACCATTCAAGCTATGTGGCTACAACATTTTCTCATGTGACAACCAGAGCACGTTGAAGTTCTGCAGAGATCCAGTTTAGAGGCAGCAGACGAAGCACATCGAGATCCACATGCACTACATCTGGGACTTAGTACATGAGGGGATCATCGACTTATAGTTCTTTCCTTCAGTAGAACAAACGACAGACATTTTCACCAAGACCTTCACTGAGCAGAAATTCCATTCTCTGCGAGGTCGTCTTGGAGTGAAGGACACAGTTGCCTAGCAATTGTAGTTCTTCTTTTTACATACATTGTACCTTGAGGGGGGAGGTTTCCCATGAGGTTTTCCCTCTTTCCTCACTTTATTTTCAATGTTTATTTTGTACTTGGATACCTAACATGGCCTTGTGGCTGGGACCCAATCTTTATTTTCACCATAGTGATGTTCAGGGGGGGTGTTGGAGTTACTTCACACACACCTAGGATTTATTTTTCCTAAGGTTATTCCTTGTTTATTATTCATAATTAGTCATTATCTAGTCTCCTATATTTTAGGGGAGAATATTCCACCTGGAGAATATTCTCTTTCAGCTGACACTTCAGTTTGACTAGTTGAGTTGAGTTTAGATGTTGCATTGAAATCATCACCATGCAACATTGGGATCATCACCATCCTAATTCGACCTTGCCTTGGTATCATCACCAGAGTGGTGCATTAGCCTTGATTCCCTGAGTTAACTCCTCACTACTCTATGTTTTGTCAGTTAATTGAAGACTAGTTGACTAGTTAACTCAACTAGGTGGCAGTTCACTCCCATAACTTCCTGAGAGACTAGAATAGGTGGCAGTTCACTCCTGTAATTGTTGGTGTGTGTCCAGATCACTCTATACAACCACTATGGTGCATTGGTTCACCTCAAGTCGAACTCATTGAGATATATAGAGTATATCATGTGTAAATTATTCAATATTCATAACGGTTAATGAGAATTCTTCCATTCTTTCTCTCCTTCTTCTTCTTTCTCCAATTGTCTCTGCAAATGTGTGTATTATTGTTTATATAGATCTATTTTGTGCAGGTTCAACACATTTACATGTGTTTCTAGGGTTTCAAGAATTTTATTTTGGGCAGCCTATTTTTCAACTAGTGGTTTAGTAACCACCGCCTCATTCTCTTTGTTTCTTAATAGAATCTTTTTTGATGGAACACTTGTAGTATT
>ML826546.1:26353-37203 GCA_009831015.1 Picea engelmannii
GGAAGGAGGGAGGAGAGAGGGTTAGAGGAGGGAGTGAAGGAAGAGGCTACCAATGTTGGAGGATTAAAAGTTCAGAAGGAATGTTGCCCCCATTATCGTCGGTCCAGTGTTGCAGAGAAATGATTTCCAAAATGTGGCTGTGACATTGATGCCAACATTGTTGCCACGGTCATGATAGGTTTCGAAATATCCTTCTATTTCGTTCTTTCTAGATTTTCCAAAGGATGAAGCCCAGAAGGAGTTTCCATATCTGATTAAGGAGGGGGGAGTGGAATTCCTGATCTATCCAGTTTGCAATGGTATCAATTACACTTTCTCTTTGTCGATCTGACTTGCGCATGATGACTGCCACCTGATCCCAGAGTTGGGTTGTGTAGGAGAAAGAATTCAGGAGATGATTCATGGTTTCTTCTACACTTTCACACAAGAGGTAGATGGAGGGCCCAACAAAACCTCTCTTCGAAAGGTTGTCCCAAGTAAGAATGCTGGAGTGGGAGACTAGCCAGAGAAAGATAGTGACTTTTGGCCAATGCTTAAGACTCCATATTTTGCGCCAGGGTCCCTTTGTAAGAGGAGGGTCTACCTGAGTTATGATTTGGTAGGCCTCCTGTGTGTTGTAGATTCCTTTTGGGCGGTGGCCCCAACAAAGAATATCCTCTTCTTTTATTCTGGGTATTTTCTGCTTGGCCATCTCCTCGTGCCAGGGTGCCATGTCCACATGCTCTCCCAAATTTATGCGTTCTTTGTGCAGGTTCCATCTGTGCCACGTGTCCCCTGGAGAATTGTCCTACCAGTAGCCAACAACTCTCGTCAGGCCAGCTAGAGTAGCTTGTGGGTAGATGTCTCCTACCCAACTGTTTTTGGCTATAGTTGGCCATTGTTGCCAGGAATCCTTCCAGAAGAGAGTCGTTTCCCCATTCCAGATTTCCCAGAAATCATTTTGGGTGACCAGCTGCATGTTTTGCTTGGCCGCTGTCCATATTAGGGACCCAAGACCTTCCACATCCCATCAAATTAGGTTTTTTTCTGCTACGTTTGGCGTGTATTTTTTCCTCCAGAATTTGGCCCAGAGGTCCTGGGGTTGCTTGAGCCATCACCACCAAAGTTTGGCTGTTAGAGATTTATTCATACTCAGAGGGTCTCGTAGCCCCAAGCCTCCTTGATCTTTGGCTCTATAGAATTTGTCCCAGTTGACCATTGCTATCTTCTTTCCTAAGTTGAAACCTTACCAAAGAAAATTTCTTTAAAGATTTCTAATGGCCGAGAGAACATGTCTTGGGGCAGCCAGTGCTGAGAAGGAGTAAATTGGAAGGGCTTGAAGGATGCTTCGGAGGAGAACTGGGCGGATGGGTAGATTTAAAACTTTGAGGGTCCAGGAAGAGAGCTTCTTGGTGAAGGAGGAAAGAAGGTGCTCCCACGAGGAGTTCCGAAGAGCATTGTCTATCAGGGGAATGCCAAGGTATTTGGACAAAAGGGAGCTTCTGTTGAAACCTAGGAGTTCAGTAATGTGGAGCTAAATCGGAGGAGGCATGTTGAAGAAAAAGATTTGGGACTTTTCCTTGTTGCATTCCAACCCCGAGGCATCTGCGAAGGTGTGGAGAATGTCAAGTAGAGCATTGGCTTCGCGGATGGTGGGGGTGACCATTAGAAGCGAATCATCCACAAATTGACTGTGCAAAATGGTAGGGGAGATGTCGTGCAAGGGTAAGCCCATTATCAAATTTCCTTCGACTACAAATCGAATGGAGCAGCCCAGGCCCTCAGCCATGATGATAAAGAGAAAGGGGGAGAGGGGATCCCCCTGCCTGATACCTCTTGAGGGAAAAAAAGGTCGACAAGGAAAACCATTGACCAGGATGAAGAAAAAATCCTAAGAAGTGAAGTTCATGATCCAAGAAACCCAGCTTTGATCAAAGCCAAAGGCGAGGAGCATAGCTCGCATATATTCCCAACTTATCTTGTCAAATGCTTTGGAGAGATCCAGTTTGAGGATCATACCCGGAGTTTTGGTTTTCTGCAGAGAGTGGATCACCTCGTGGGCAAGGATAACGTTGTCCATGATTTGCCTACCTTCAACATAACCTGATTGCTCTGGGGAGATGATTGTCGGTAAGATAGGCTTGAGTCTAATGGCTATGACCTTCGTCAAGATTTTATAAATTATATTACAAAGCGCTATAGGTCTAAATTGTTGAGGGTGATGCGCCTGTCCCTCTTTGGGTATGAGGGAAAGAAAGGTCGAGTTTAGAGCCCGTAGGATCTGTCCAGAGGCTCGAGAATCTTATAGAATTTCCCATACCTCGTGCCTGATCATTGGCCAACAATGACGAAAGAAATCAATGGTGAAGCCATCAGGTCCTAGAGCCTTGCGTTTGGGCATGTCCTGAAGTGCCCGATCCACTTCCTCAATTGAAATAGGTCGTAGCAGGGCCAAGTTTTGCTCCCTTATGACCAGGGATGGCACATGCTAGGTTACTTTGGCAATGGCTTCATGTCTATCCTGAATAGGTTATGTAAGGAGGTTTTGATAATATCCAACCAGAGTTGCTTCCATGTCCTCATGTGAGTGAAGAGTCTCCCCAGTTGCAGAGATAAGGCTCGTGATTTTGTTGGTGTGGCACCTGTGAATGGTGATTCTATGGAAGAATTTGTTGTTACGTTCTCCCTCCTTGAGCCATCGGATGCGCGACTTTTGTTTCCAGACGATCTCTTCTTGTCTTTTCCTGGCCGCCAACTGTTGAGTTATGATTCCTTCTTGGTCTTTTAACTTGATCGTGAGCCCCCGGGTTCTGATCTGATTCTAAATTTCACTCATGCGATCTACTAACTGCCTTTGAGATTCAAATATATAGCCGAAGGTGTTCTTATTCTAGAGTCTGAGAGACCGTTTAAGGTTCTTTAATTTTTGTTGGAACCTGTACATTTTTTAGCCTTGAGTAATCTCTGCCTCCCTCCACTAGTTCTGTATGTTTGCCTGGAAATCTGGGTGGTTGAGCCAGAACTTCTCAAACCTAAAGGGTTTCTTCCTTGTTGTGGTTGGGATATCCAGCTAGATCTCAATAGGCCAATGGTCCGAGCCAGGGATGTTCAGGATTGAAGCCTCCATAGTTGTGCCTTCCAACATGAGAGAATTCGAGATGAGGAACTGGTTGAGCTTGCAAGCGATCTGGTGTATGCCAGTTCTTCTGTTTGTCCAGGTATAAGTGCCATTGATGTTTTCCAGGTCGATGAGGCGATGGTTATCTATGAAGCTATTGAAGTTGTTGGTTTCTTGGTCCAGTCTTCTTGAGCCTCCTCTTTTCTCTTCCAGGTTGCGGATAATATTAAAATCCCCTCCTATAATCCATTTATTGTCCTAATTTAAGGTGTATAGGAATTCCATATTCCTAAGGAAGGTGCCCTTCTCCCTTATGCTGGCTGGTCCATATACATTAGTTAAGTGTCCCGGTTTATTAGAACCAATGAGTCTGTAGTCCGTGGTGATGGACCCTCTTGTGGCTATGAAGTTTTCTAGCAGTATTGAACTTGTATTCCAAAGGATGGCCAGTCCCCCTACTGTACCTATGGCTCCTACTGAAAAAATTGCCCCCTGCTTCCAACAGTAGGGGAGTAATGTGTCCACATATTCTGAGGCACATTTTGTTTCCTCCAGTAGAACTATATCAGGTTTTTCCGCTATAATCAGATCTCGTAGCAATTTTTGCTTGCTACGCCCATTAAGGCCTCTGATATTCCATGAAATAATCTTCATGATGATGAGGGGGTGGGGAGAGGAGGGAAGCTATCCGAAATCAAGTGGATTTGCCCTGAATTTACCATGAAGTGTCCAATTTCTTGAATAAGCTTGTTGGTGGATTTCCTCCCTCTTTTCTTCTCATCTTTCTGGGATTTATCCGTGCTCTTTGATTGACTATTTTGTATTCCCAACCCTTGGTTGGATCTTGCCGAGGATCCAGTAGAGGAGTTAAGGAAGACTTTATGGACCTTTCGTAATTGATCTCTGGGTATTGTGTATAGTTTTTGCTGCCTATATGCATGCTCGAGGTGTACCAAATCGACCCCTGCTAAATCTGGCTCTTTCAGCTCCATTTCCGCATCTCCGTCCTCTGTATCCAAAGGATCCTGCAATTCCTGATTCATGTTTGGGGGGGTAATTTCTAGTCCCTTGCTTAGAGGGGTTTTTTCCTCCCCTTGTTTGGCCGTATGAGATCCATTAGCCGACGGTGGCTCATTAGGCTGTAAGTGTCTTGCAGGATTTTCTGGTTGGTCCTGCAGAGATGTAAATCTATTGCTAGTTGAGGGATCTTTACTTACCTGGGTCGGTTTCCTTCTTCCTCCTGGTCTTCTTTTCCCTGTGGGTTGAGTGAAGTCATCCTTGTCTTTGCTGCTGTCTGGGTTTTCTTCCTTGTGAGCATTGTTGAGGGGGCACTCTTTAAAGAGGTGGTCGTGCTCATGGCATCTCCAACATTGGAATGGAATGTTCTCATAGTCGATGGTCTGGATCCAATCCTTGTCGTGATATTCCAGTATGATGGAACCAGGGAGCGGCTTAGCTATATTCAGGTATACGTAGATTCCTGCATAAGAGGTGTAACGCCTTTGCTTGGTGGCCTCAGATGACTTGACATAGATGCCGATGGTATTGCCGATACCAGCCAGGACTTCCTCTAGCCAGAACTCCTATGGGAGAGAGTATAATCTTATCCATACAGGCGCATGAGCAAAGTCCTCCTTTTCAGGACTGAACTTCTCCGTCTAGAAGCGCAGGAAGAGGCCTGCCGAGTTGAAAAAATATGGCCCTCCATCAAAGATGCGGTTACGATCTTCAAGGTTGTGGAAGATTATTGTAAAAAAGCCCTTAGATCCTAATTGTAATTCATAGTGACCTTTTGGCTTCCACTAGTATTGGATCCATTTGATCATATCCCATTCTGAGGGCCATAACCCTATGAACTTCCCCACCAGGGCATAGTCTCTCATGAATTGTTTTTGCTCTTCTATGCGTGGTGAGCTAATCACATACTTTGGGGCTTGTGGTGCTTGTGGAATACACTTACCAGGCAACCATGGAGATTCCATTGTGGGAGAAGAAGCTTCTTTCTTGGGGTCGATCTCCATTTCTTGTTCCTTGACCGCACCTTCTTCCCATATTTTTGAGTACAGGTCTGGCGGTGGCTCAAAGGTCGGCCGCTTAGACCTCTCAGCAACCTTGCCTCTTGTTGTGTCTTGACTGTAAGTACTGGCTGCCGGCCCTCCTTCCTTGGGTGACATGAGCCCCGTTGGGGCCATTGCTAGAACCCCACAGGGCAAGAGATATGTAGAACCCTAATCCGTCGACAAAACTCTGTAGACACAATCTCTTTTATGGATGTGTAACATTGTTCTTAAGTATTTTTCTTATTAAACACATCATTTTAGTGTATTTAATATTAGATATTGTGAATATTCTTTTACTTACATTTTGTGAATATTCTTTCACTTGAAACTCTTTAATATTTTATTTAATATTTATTATTTATATGATATTACAAAAAATATAATTATATATTAAAACACATCATTTTCAATGTCTTTAATATCACATATTGTGAAAATTTTTTCACTTGAAACACTTTACTATTTTGTTTAATATTTATTATTTATATCATATTTCAAAAAATATAATTATCTATTAATATTTTGTTTAATATTTATTATTTATATGATAAAATATAATTATATATTTAAAATTATGTGTAATAAAAATAACAAAATCCCATAAAAACTTATACAATAAGTTTTTAAAATATTATGAATTTAAAATTTTTAAGATAAACACTTTATAAAATATTATTAATATGACAAATTAATCTATCATTATATTTTATATTTCACTTTATCTTGCTTCAATTAAGCTATTGCATACATGTTTACTTTTATCATTATAAGTTAATATATCTAATTGAATTAGACAATTTAAATTATATTAAATTTTATATTGCATTTTACTTAGATTCTATTAGGTTATTATATACATTTTTAATTTCATGATTATAAGATAATATATGTGATTGAAGTTAAATATTTTTATAAAAAAAAAAAAATGGGTTGAAGTTTTCATTGACATTGGTAATATGTAGAGTTGACAAGTGTAAATTCTTTGTAATTGGGTAATCATCTAACACCATGTGTTTTTTTTAGAAATTTGGAAATTTGAATTTAAATTCTTAAAGGATAACAATTATACCGTTGTTGGATAGTGATAGAATTATAAATTCAATGGTTAATTTGAATTCGTATGACATTCTAACGGATAGTGAAATTCAACGATCTCCTTTTGCTCATCATTTTATTTGCTTTCTTTTTTTGTTTTTTTGTTTTTTTTTCCATTCTCGAAATGGGCTTAGCTCTTTGCTTTTTGTTTTTTTTCATTCTGGAAGTGGACTTCGCTTTTTGATTTTATCTATCTTCTTTTCTGTGTTCTGGAAGTGGGCTTCGCTCTTTGCTTTTATCTATCTGTTCACTCTCTCAGGGATTATTGCGAAGCACTATTTCACTCTCTCAGGGATTATTGCGAAGCACTATTTTCTTTGTGCATTTGTGAGGTGGAGCGTTCTGTTGTGTGTATGTCTGCATTCCTTGATCTTTCAGAAAGCAAGCACACGTGACCTATTCCGAAGACTTTCATGCAGCTCAAATGCCTATCCCTGCAGAACCTGATGAAACAATGAGCCGAAGGGTTCTCTGATGAATTGTAGCCCTGCTGAAGATAGGAACCTTGATGTTGTGGAACAAATCTCTGCGAGCACCCTCCTGTGAAAGCTCTACAGGAGTCAAAAGCTCACATGGGGTAATAATTTCACCCGAACGATTCCACCCGATTTTCGGTAATATTTCCACGGATTTCAATGAGTTTCCCTCCCACAAGTTCTTAAACTTTCCGTACAACAATCTGTTCTTTGCCAAGCCTTTTTCAAGCACATGAATTGTATGATCGAACATGGGAATTGAAGCTTCGATTATCTTTGCTCGATTGAACGAGTAATGATCGAACATATAATGCATAGACACACTCAAAAGAAGCAGCCGCTAACACTCCAACTCAGCTCTCCAGTTTTCAGGTACATTTTTCTCTTGCTCTCTTTTCTTTAAAATGGCAATTCTGCAGGAACATTTAAGAGTAGAATATTAAATTTATTTATTAAGCAGAAAATACCAGATCATATGCATATAAAGTTAAATTGTTTGACTGTATTGTTTGAGGATGGACAATAGGTTGTAAGAGAGGTAGACGATAAATTTTTATTATATAAAAATATAAATGTATAGATCCGTTGTAGAGTTCTATTCAATATAAAACACAGGTATTTTCTGGTACAAATTACACAGGGAAAATCAACGCTTCTACAGGATCCCCAATCTCAACGGCTTATGTAATATGACACGTTAAATCTTATCTGACTAAAAAGGTTACAAAATATGTAACTGAATCGTGTACGACAACTTCACAATTAATGATTTCATATGTAGTTTTGATATTTTCAAGTTATTTAACTGAAACTATTTACAATAGTATGATGACTAGCCGACGTTTTCGTTTTTCAACACAATTATATTTTTCCGCCTTGTTAATATTCCACTTCCAGCTCATTTCTTTTGCTTCTTATACCTCCGAGGGATTCGATCTAATGACTTCTCTGGTTTCTTGTTTTTCTTTATTTTTATTTTTTATGATGGACTATTTTGCAGAGCTTTATAACGTCCAAACGAAAAATTGTACGGAGGCGAATATGGCCTTGGTCAATGAATTTATTGTGTCGTTTTTAGTTTTTAATACGGTTTTTAATAAAAGATCATAAATCTATAAATTGCCTGCACTAATCATCCATCATATCATATTTTATTAAGCTTGAGTTGAGTTGCAAAGTAGGAAGTCCCTATCTATCGTTGCTCTTTTCCCAAGCAGCTAATCACTATGCAGCTAGAGAACTTCTTAGGAACTATAATTTGAAAACGCATGAAAATCAAAAGTGAAAAAACATGATTAGCTATAACGGACGGAGGGAAACTATCTATTTGTAATATTTGAAATAGAAACTGAAAAAGCATGATAATGAACTCATAAACGCAAACGCAGGGATAAACTAAACTGACGTTTGGGAATTTGTTAAAATCAAAAGTGAAAAAGCATGAAAAGGGAAAAATCATAATAAGTTCAAAGTATAAGTTCTAAGCTAAATATTTTTTTTTTATGTAACCAATTGTTCGTTGGTTTCTCGGTAGCTAGTTTAATATGTCGGGCCCATCTCTGCTGATGTTATTTAGGGTCTTTTATTATTCTAATCCTAATCATAATTCTGCTAAATTTCGATTATTTGTCTCTTATGCTTAATGGTTTTGACTTTGAGGTTTTATATATCTATTAATTATTATTTTTTTCTTTTTAACTTAACATTTGCAGTTCAGTAAATAAATTCAAATTCAAACAGTAAAATATAAGCATAACAGAAATTGAAATGCCTATTTTAATTATTTTGTGTTTTTTTTTTAATATTTTTTTGTTTAATTTTATTTTAAATTTTTTTTAAAATTGTTGAATTTACAGATTTTAATAGTTAATTTTGTATAATCCAAATGCTTCAACTATTTTTAAACATTTAGAAATACAATTTAACAAACATAAAATTGTGATTTAATACAAGTTTATATAACAATATTACAACTAAAAACCAAAATATAAAACAAATAGAGAAAGGCAAACTAAAATTTTAAGTCAAAAAATTAAATAATTTTTATATTATAATTTTATTTAAGTATTTATTTGTATTTATTTTTCATTTTCATTTAATTAGTGAAGTAAATAGAAAATTTGTATATAGTTCATTTAATTAATTAAGTAAATAAAAAATTTGTATAGAATTCATTTAATTAAGTAAATAGAAAATTTGTATATAGTTCTATGTGTACATTGAATATTCTATTGTGTTTTGTTTTGAGTTAAAATATTTATTATTTGTTATTTTTCATTGTAGATCAAAACTATATTTTTCATTTTATTGTGTTTTGTTTTAACTTAAAATATTTATTATTTGTTATTAATTTTTTTTTGTAAGTAAGAGGTATTGTATATTAAGGTCCTGCCAAAACCAAATTCGGGTTCCAAATTACATCCATAGTCATACTGGAATTACTGGACTGCCCCAACAGAGGGGAAACCAGTCCAGCCAGCATAGGAGTTACGCAAAGCAGTTCTAAAACTAAGATAGAAAAGGTTTGGATGAATTGTTCTTCCATTGAAACTAACTGAAACTAAGAGAGCTGCACATAAAAAGAAACTTAAACACCTGGCAAGTATCCCGGGCACGTGGCAAAGATGTCCCCCAGCCAAGGTTCCTCCTCGATGTAAGTCGGCCCCATAGTCCATATCACCTCGCCTGTCACCTTGTCTGTAGCGCCCTCAACATCTGTCATCTCCTCCTGCAGCTGTCGACTTGCCGAGTCTGCCTTCGTTGTCTTGCAATTGGTTTTCTCCAACCCCTTCTCCTCTGTGCGTTGTTCCTTGGCATCTCCCTCACCGGTTGTTGTACGAGGCATCTCCTCTGAGCTCGCTCCATCCGAGTGAGAGGGGAAGGTCGTGCACATGGAGGCAAGGAGTTGAAGGAGGGTCGTAACCTTATCATCTGTGGACTGCAAGTGGAAGTGGAGGTCCTCCACCCCCTTGCGAAGTTCAAACACCAGGCCATATATAATGTCTAAACTATCTCGGAGTTCCATACCATTGTAGGAGTCGGAAGGCTATTCTGGCCTATGAGGAGGAGGGGGTTCTCCGCAAGAGCTTCGAGGAAAATCGGCAACTGGCGTTGAGTTAGGTACAGGCATGGTGGAGGCGATACAGAGACGCGATGGAGCATCCATCGTCCAAGGGACAATTTCCAAAGAGTGCAACTGCGAGACCAGCGGGGAGGGTGGAGGGGAAGGTTCGGGCTATATGGGAGGTGAAGGAAGAGCAGATGGAGGGTGAACCAGGAGGTGAGAGTGAGGGCCTGCGAGGTTTCCATGGGGAGCCCTGCCTTGGTCTCCCTCTCGGGCGTGGCATTTGACTGCTCGAGGAAGCAAGGTGCAACAAACAGAAGTGGAGTGCGTGGAGAAAGATAAGGCTAGCCAAGAGCCGAAGGAAGCAAGTCGTATCAGTCCAAGACCGCAAAGGGAGAAGCCCTTTGGCCTTCGAACAGAGACGGGAGAGGTGAATCTGCAGCAGAGCCATGCTATGGCGGTCGAAGTAGAGGGGAGGTGCATAAATGAACATTTACGTCGATTGAGGTGCGATTTAATGCTGGAGGGGGGTGACGATCGTTGGCACAAGGCTGTCATGTGGCCTCGTGCCTAGTGTGATAGTGCCGACCCCCTTCGCTTGCCATGTGTGTCCCAATATATCCCCATCTGGGGGATTATTTGTTATTTTTCATTGTAGATAAAAATTATATTTTTTTTATTTTTTATAAAGTCATTATTTATGTTAGTTATTTTATATGGGGTATCTTATCTTTGTTTAAGTGTGTGATGTAAATTTATTATATATTTTTTGTGATTTTGTTAATTTATTTGAATTGCTTTGTATTTTCTATTAAAACTATGTAGTTTTTACTTTAATTAACATAATGGATCCATGATTTTGTATTCCATATTTAAAAATAGATTTGAGTAAGTTCTATATTGTTATATTATAAAAAATTTCTAAGAATTATTTTTATTTTATGCAAGGAAGTATTATGTGAGGCTTGGGCCTTGGGTTATATAAAGGCTTAGGCTTAGGTTTAGGATTGTTACTAGGGATTTGAACTGAAGGTTCGACTATGATAGGATAACCTAGT
>ML826546.1:50590-66761 GCA_009831015.1 Picea engelmannii
TCCCCAACATTCTCTCCCTATCTTCATCCCTTCGCCCCCCTACCTGACCCTTTCTCTTCCCGACCCCTCCTCTCTCTTCATCCCTCCCTTTCTCTGAAGTCTATCCTAACCTAGTCTAACCTAAAACAACCCTAAATAATACTACCTAAAATTACCCTAAACTAATTTTGTTTAACCTAATATAGCTTGTCTTAACCTTCAACTTAGTCTAGCCTCGCACAGTTGAACTTTTCCTAAGATACCTTAGTGTATATTAACTTAGACTACCTTGAGCTACCCTAGTCTATCCTACCCTAATATAGCCTAACATATCCTAACATTTCCCTAATATAGCCTATCCTAACCTAACCTTACCCTAACCTAACCTTACCTAACCTAGCCTATAGGATCAGGAAGGGGGAGAGAGAGAGGTGGAGAGAGGGAGAGGGAGTGGGAGAGAGAAAGGTGGAGAGAGGTAGGTGGATTAAGAGAGAGAGAGAGAGGGTGGGCGAGGGGGGAGGGTGGAGAGAGAGAGGGAGGGGGGAGAGAGACGGAAGGATGTATATAGAGAGGGAGAGGGATAGGTGGCTACAAAGAGAGAGAGAGAGGGAGAGTAAAGGAGGGGGAGGTATAAATATATATGTATATATATATATAGAGAGAGAGAGAGAGAGAAATATGGGGGAGGGAGGAATAGGGAGAGGGAGAGGGCGTTGGGGAGGGAGGGAGGAAGAGAGAAGGTGGGGTGGGGGAGAGAGGGAGAGTGAGGGAGACAAACAAACAGATAGATAGAGATGGGGGGGGATATGGGAGCGATTGGGAGGGAGGTGGGGGTAAAAATGGCAAGAGGAAGAGAGGGAAACGAAGAAAGAGAGAGAGATATGGGGTGATAGGGAGAGAGGGAGGGGGTGAAGGAGAGGGGGAGAGCAAGGGAGAGACAGAGGGGGGGTTGGGGTAAGGGGAGAGAGAGAGGGAGAGAGAGGGATATTTGTAGAGAGAGGGAGAGAGAGAGGGGGGTGGGAGAGAGAGGGAGATAATTCAATACAGTACATGAAAGAAAAACTAAACATTGCATGTTGGGAGGGAGAATGATCAAAAATAGAAGAACAAAGATAAAGTAGCATACAAAAAAGTGGAATACAATAGAGAATTAATGAAGGGCCTTACTAAATAAGGAAACATGCAAATAATACCTCAGTGTCAGTTTTAGCAAACAAGAGCTAAGGAGAAGAAGTTGAGAAAACACACAAAGTGACCAATTATCTCCGAAGGTTTTACTATTGATTCATAACACCAGAGTTAATAAATTACAGTATGGTGTCACCAAAGATTGGAGTACTCGCCCAAATCTCAAGGAAGACCCACATCAATACAAGATCACCAAATACACAAGAACTAGAAGTGGAAAACACTAGTGTACAGGCAGGAGTCGTGGACATGGACGCGATTTTGTCACTGGGACTAGTTAGCCCAACATTATTCTAAGAACATGAGCCAGAGAAGATAAATGTGGATTCAAATATGGAATAAAACAACCCCACTACTCATAGTTGGGTATAGGATCGTTGCAATAGAAAAATGGGGAGGATCAGGGAAGAATAGACTTTGACATGCCTAAGGAATAGGTCAAACCAATACATGAAATAGTTACAAAACCATCACTAAAAGAAGAGGAACATGTGAAAGTAGAATATTTTATAGGTGAGCCAGATTGAGATGCATGTCAGGAAGCAACGCCATCCACTGCAACAGGAAATGGAAAGAGGAAACAATTGGTGCATATATCACAGTTTAAACAACTAGAAGTCCTGATAACACTACCATGCATTCTAGAACGAGTGACAATTCTACCTAATATTGTAGGATGGGTAGAAAAACTAAGGTATTCAAGCCATGACGTAACAAATAAAGACAAATTTCAGGAATTGGGTCTGCAGGTATACATGGAAAGAAAAGGGATCAGTGTGATTGGAGTACCAATACTTGAACCAAAGTAATGGATAATAGGCTTATACAACAAAGAGATAATGGAATTAGTACATATCCCTCATTTTCGATGTGGAAAGGACGTGAATAATTGCATCAAAAAATTATTGGAGTTAGTACATGGAGATATTTTATGGTTACACAGGCCCATATTCATTGACGTAGACCTAATTAGGTAGATCATAGGTCTTCCCACTAGTGGTGAGAAACCTAAATAATATATGGATGATAAAACTAAGAAGAAGACCCTAGCAGAGGAAATGAAGAAAACATATGGCACAATGAGAGGGTCTAGGGGAATTGTGATTAATAGGATCAACGAACCTATGAAAAGGTTGGAAATGAATCTAGTGGAATGTATGTTTCTAAGAAAGTTTCCTAAGGAGGAGGCTTGAGTAGGGGTGATCGTAGTAGTCACGTAGTGCATGAAGGGGACTCTATTTAGCTGTAGTCCATATGTAGTGAAATTATTTATTGATGATTATAAATATGGACAAGTCTTGGGGATAGAGTTTCATTAGACATGGTTGATCATAATCATAACACTCGTAGGATGGAGGTACCCCAATTTTAACTTTTTTTTCCAAATGATAGGAAAGTGTTGCCTATTGGAGTATGTAGCACTGTGGCACACCTCAAGCACAAAATAAAGGAAGGCTTCCATAAGTGGAAGAGATGTGGATAATCCCACCAGAAGTGGTGGAGGAGCACAAGAAGATATCCTATTTTGAGGTCTCAAGCCACAATGTATGAATCCAGGACAAAAGGGATCCAAAGAAGAAATGGTTGAATATAAGGTACTGCTTCACTGGAGAGTAATTTCAATGGTCCGTGAAGGACTATCCAGATGAGTGGAAAGTAAAACTGACATCAAAGAAGGGACATAAAGGGAAACAAGCAGTAGAAGCTGGCACATGACAAAAAACCAGGATTTAGACAAAAAATACCAGGAATGTTGTAGAGTACACAAAGGATAGTTTAGGAGGTGTGATAGTAAGAAAACCAATACAATAGAAAAACATTCCAAAGCCACCTACATAGGAAAAAATTCGCATCGAAGCCACCAACAAAGGAGAACAATGGAAGAATAAAACTAATGGAAGAACACAAAAGGAAAGAACGGTTCCGACATAGGAGGAACAAATAGCAGGATACATCACAAATATAGAGATACCTACAAATTCAACATAGATAGAGAATGTACCATAGAAGAGACCTCTGTCATAGGAAGGAGGATAGACAAACAATATGAAGGTGCATAAAGATGTCCCAAAATTTACTGTAACATAAGATGATGCAGAGATGGTGGCATAAAAAGTCCAAGACCACGTAGTAGATTCATGGGATGAAACGATGAAGAAAAGAGAGGAAATAATAAAGAGATTATCATAAATGAAGGAAATGTTGGTGCAACTTCACCTTAGGGAAATACCACAGAAAGAAAAGGTGCAACCACAACATATTGTTCAGGAAAAGGTAGTGCCAGCGCAGGAAACATTATAGATCATAGCATCAGGGAGTGATATTTTTCCTATCACTCAGGATATGATGCAGTTAAAAGAGGAGATGATGCAGGAGCATCGCTCCATGTCAGCAGCCAACCATCCAGCCACGTCAGGGCGCATGTATTCATATGCTAAGAGGGAGGCATAGCCTCATTTGAATTTTGAATTGAATGTAATTGAATGCTTAGGCTGGTGAGCCAAGAAAGCGGTGACTTTGAGCAGGCGTTAGGTAGATCGGCTTTAATGCGAAGAATGGTTGAGATCTAGATCCGATCCTGGACTAGACAGCCCATTTATTGTAGTTGAGTGTAATTTAATAGAGTAGGTGAACCTGGATGAAGGAGCCCTTAGGTAAAAAGAGATTTTCAGATCTCATTTTGAGAGAGTGGGGTGTTGAGTCGAAGATCCGAGAGAGCTCAGGAACACCGTTGTAAAGATACAGGAAATTTGCCATTTTTAATACAAACAACAGTTTTCCTGCATGAGTTTTGTCTTATAAGGATGTCTGTGTGTGTTCCTTATATATTGTGAATGTATGCTGTAGTTGTGCATTTGCAGTGTTTGTTTGACTTCATTTTGAGGTCTTTGAGGCTTCATGCCAGGAGGGTATGACAGGACGTTGAGGATTCTGAGAGCCGGTGCACTGTGGGTGCACTTCTGAACTCTGAGGAGTCAGACAGAGACGTGCTGAGGCACAGGACTGAAGTCAACAACTCAGGGAGAAGACCTCAAGGTTGTTGAATACCTTGGAGGCAAGGCTGTGTAGCTGAGACATAGTCATAGATAGAATCGTAGTGGATTATGTAGAGCTCTCCCAAGTGGACATCGAGCATACGTATGGGTTGTGTTGAAAAGAACTCTATTGAGAGTTCGAAAGAGAACCAGAATCACTAAGAATTATGGGAACTCTACCAGAAGGGCATTGAGAGAGTGCATAAGTGCACAGGAAGACAGAACTGTTGAGTGTTCTACGAAAGAGGAGAAGATACTCCGCTAGGAGGGCATTGAGAAAGTGTGCAAGCAGGCACAACAGAGGAAAGAACTCTTTGAGTTCGGGAAGTTAGAGGAAAGGTCCACTGAGGGAAATTTCACTAGGTTGCTAAATACCTAGAAGTACTCAAGAAGAGGCTTGAAGAGAAGGATAGCCAGGAGGGAATCCATTTCATTCTCCATCTGAGGGAGAAGAAGGACAAAATCCCTCAAGGGGTTTGAGTGTTCGTGGGAAGCTTAGGAGAGACAGCACTAGCGTGTGCACGAAGAGACTCTACAGGAGCACAGATGTGGAAATACCTTAAGGATTCAAGAAGAACAAGCTTAGGAAGGGCAGCATTTTGATATGCGCAGGCAAAGCTCACAGTCGAGGAGTTCGCAGAGAAAGGAAGACAAGGCAGAGACCTTGGAAAATCTAAATTCTCCCAATTCTGGGAAGAAATCGTGCAAGCTTAGGAGGAGTAGCAGCCGTCGTCATATCAGCAGGAGAGAACAGATCTTGACCATTGAAGATTGACGTCCAGGAGGATCTCAAGAGGAGTCTACAGCAGGAGGAGATCGACAGCTGTCATATCTCACTCGAAAATCCCGTAAGCCCTCAGATTGGGAGAAGTTGCGCATAGTTTAGCCTCAAGAGGAGGAGTGCATAGGGAAGATAGATCTAGACCATTTTTTTGGGAGTGGATGCGTGTCACAAGATTACCCATCTCGGGAACTCAGGCATCGGGGGTTGTAAGAGGAATTCATTCGACTTCACAAGTGGCGAGGAGGCGAGATCTCCGTGTTGTGGGGCCTAGCTGATGTCATCTCAGATACCATCACTCAAGAATGGTGGGGACCACAGGAGTCAGCAAGTGGCACCTCGCATTTCGGGAGCTCGTGAGTTGAAGGGTTGAGAAATTGATGCAAAAAGTCACGAGCCATGGGGGCACGAGGTGGAGAAGCAGCGAGAAGATCGTAGCCGTCCATTGGCAGCAAGCACGTGGCAGAGATCGAGAGATCTCACAGGCTTGGTAGTTCACCCGGTAAAGGCCAAACATTTCGTACCCCAAGTCACGATGATGCGAGGTTGTGAGGGAGCGAGGTCGTGAGTTTCGACACCTCAGACCTTGAAATTTGACAGGGAAGTTATTCAAACCCACGAGTAGCGAAGTCGCGAGAGCGCGATAGAGTCTTATCAGAGTCTCGTTGAATCGGGACTCGGAATACGGAGAGACCAACATTTGAAGTCGCGAGTAGTGAAGGAGCGAGGACGTGAACGCGTGATAAGGTTGTATCGGTGTTTCGGTGCTTTGGGTATTGAAAGGCGGAAATCCGAGCGCTTGGTGTCGCGAGTGGCGAAGCCGTGATAGGGCGAAGCCACAATAGAGAAAAATTCTTGACGTGAAGAAGTCAGTGAGTTGACCAGCCATCGGGTCTCAGGGATTCGAGAGTCCCACGATCAAACGAGCACTCGTGAAGGCACGAGCGACGATCCTCCGAAGGGAAGAAAAGAGGGTCGCAGCTGAGAGAACCTGTGGGGTGAGAAAGTCCTGATAAGTGATTGGAAGAGCGTTTTATCTCTTCGGGCCATTGAAGGAGAATTTCCTGAGGAAGAGGACGTGCCAGTGAGGGTAAGTCTACGTCAGGAAACAACACATAAAAAACTAATCGAGATAGATCATTTTCACTTGGATTTTCCCAATATCCCCACGAAAAAATTGTACAAATTGCAAGTTAGTGTTGCATAAGAAGTCCAATCTATAGAAGGCACAGATGAAATCAAGTTACAAATAGATAAGGATATCAATAACACATTGAACATAAATATCAAAGAAATATAGGCTAAGAAGAAACAGGTAAAGAAGTGCATTGGATAAATAGAGCTGTGCATTGAAGAAGTCTTTAAGCAAAATCTAGACAACACATAAGAAGGCACACACTTACAGACCGAGGAGAAAATTGGGAAGATTGTGTAGGCACTGGAAGATTACAAGAGTCATATAACAGAGTTGATGGAATAGTTGAACCAAAGAAAACCACCATAGGTGGGATCACAAAGAATAGGAGGATATAGGGCACATAAAGGAAATGGCATAGAGTGTTAAGAATATTGCATGCTTATATGAGAAAAGTGCACAACTTCGGACAAGTCTCCAAGAAAATGAAAAGTTGCAGGCACTAGAACAAACATAGGAAAATGTCAATTAAGCCTCCTAGGAGTTGAAGAAGAAGAAAGAGGATATGAACATTTAGGAGAGGCTCAGGAGCATGCAAGAGCTCAAAAATTTAAAAGAAAAGATAAAAGTTATGTAGACATAGAAGAAGACAAGGAAGGCTCAACTGGAGCCACTACAGGAACACATAGAGAAGATATTAACATAAATGTATGAGCCAAGGGCCAGATGGAAACTCTTAAGTTGGAGGCTGAAGAGATGATGAGTGAGTATATCATAGCATAGAATGTAGAGTTTGTTGCAGAGAAGGGAGCATAAGTGAAAATGGGATAGTGTGTATGATGGGAGAGAGTGTATGATGGGGAGAGAGGGAGAGCGACAAAGGGAGAAATATAAGGTAAAAGGGATCGAGACAGATAGAGGGAGGGAATTAGAGATGGATAGAAAGAGAGAGAGAGAGAGAGAGATTGTGGGGCAGGTAGTGGAAGATAGAGGGGAGTGTAAAGACTCCTCTTTACATCCAGTTTTTTTATTTTTTTTAATTTCCCTCATCAAATGGTTACTTGTGCATTTATACTTAGAATTTTTATTGTAAATATTTGAGTAAATGTTTAATTGATATTCTTATCTAATTGTCATGTTGTTTCCATTAGAAGATAAGTATGCATTGTTTCTCAATAACATGTGTCAATTATTCCATCATATCGATCATCAACATTACATGAGCCTTCTCTTCTTCGAAGGTATGGAAAGTTACTTTATTAAGTTTTTCTGATATGTTTTGATTCATACAATATTCTAATTTTATTTATCCAAATCTACACAAATGATTGTAGTTAAATAGGAACAATCTATAGCTCTAAATGATTGTATTTAGGTAGGAACAATCTATAACTCTAAATATTTAGGGAAGTCTTGTATTTTTTATAAGTAAGATTTCATTTTACGATTGTTGAAACWMTTATTATATCATTGYTCATGGGATCYGTRAGTCTTTTTCTATGACCTTAAGGTCATGTATTAAAAAACCCAATAGTAAATTTTATAACCAMGTTGAATATRATTCTCAACCCATTACCCTATGTCAAAAACCATATGTTGGGAAATGCATGTAACCTTTCATTTATCAGAATATTATGTAATCTCAATATTCCATTTAAGAGAGAGGACCAAWATATTCTCCATTAATTAAATCTTAGTGATAGACATCAATTAAATATTCTCCATTAAATAACTTCATCTCACACACTCCAAATCCAATAAATGGACTCTTATTAGTGTAATAATATCATAACATGTAATGCAAAATATCTATAATCCCAAACCAATACCAAAAATCTGATGAAAGAAAAATCTAAAGAAAGAAAATTCTAAAGAAAGAAAAAAACAAAGAAATAGAGAGGATAGTCTACATAATATTTTCAAGACTCTGGTGTTTTTATCTCATAGTCTACATGATATTTTCAAGATTTGTGTTTTTAGATTAAAAATATAGTTAGCTTCAAGTAGTCGAAATTCACATTCTATATGCAAAGTTTAAATTGAAATGTTATTATCTTCCAATTGTCCAAATTAAGATTCAACCTCCCATTCCATTTTCACATTAAGAATGAAGAATACTCTTATTTTCAAACATTCCAAATTAAAATTCTAGTTTACAAGGGAAATAATATGATCAGAGAGAAGTGTTATCACCCAGCAAAAAGAAAAGTTACCAAGTTTGAATTCAAATATAATACAATATCAAACAAAAAATATTCTATAACCAAAGTTTCTCTTATAGCTAATCAAACCACCGGGTGGATCTATCACCCACTTTTGGGCAAGAAATACTTTAGCATCCAACCCGCCCTACTCATTTTGGATTTTGGGCTATCTCTTGTGGGAGAGACAAATTTCTTTCACATCTCTACATGTGCTTAAGTGATGGTGGGGTATTTGGATCTTCTTATTACAGAAACTACCAGCTAGAGCGATGTGTATAGTTTCAGAGTAGTTTTTTTTTAGTTGGTGACATCACAAAAGGCTCGAATCTACGTGCAATTTTTCAATCTTTATTTTGAAATTTATATGAAGCCTTTTTTTTCCTTATGTCAAAATATTTTTCTTATTAAATATATCATTTTCAATGTATTTAATATCAGATATTGTGAATATTCTTTTACTTACATATTGTAAATATTCTTTCACTTAAAACTCTTTAATTTTTTTGTTTAATATTTATTATTTATATGATATTACAAAAAATATAATTATATATTAAAGCACATCATTTTGAATGTCTTTAATATCAGATATTGTGTATATTTTTTCACTTGAAACTCTTTAATATTTTGTTTAATATTTATTATTTATATAATATTTCAAAAAATATAATGATATATTGATATTTTGTTTAATATTTATTATTTATATAATATTTCAAAAAATATAATGATATTTTGATATTTTATTTAATATTTATTATTTATATGATATTAAAAAAATATAATTATATATTTAAAATTATGTGTAATAAAAATAACAAAATCCCAGAAAAACTTAAACTCTTTAATATTTTGTTTAATATTTATTATTTATATAATATTTCAAAAAATATAATGATATATTGATATTTTATTTAATATTTATTATTTATATGATATTACAAAAAAATATAATTATATATTTAAAATTATGTGTAATAAAAATAACAAAATCCCGATGGATCCTCAATTATTTTTTTCTACAACGGTGACAGCTAGGGTCTGCAAAACCCTAGCCTCCTCGTAAGGCAGACTGACGGATCTCAAGCACAGACCTCCTTCACGAAACCCAACCAGAGCCTTAGACGATCACTCGGCCTCCACTGTCACAAGGGTATGGGCACAGAGGAGGGGGGGAAACCCCCCTCATACCGCAATGTAGCGGCCAATGACAAACTAGGAGACAGAACAACATGACCTACCTTCGAGCCGCTGCTGCAGGTGCGACAACAACTGCTAGCCAGGGAACAGAGTCTCAGAGCGGAGATGGAAACTAAAGCAGGAACCTATCAACAAAAGCCACCACAGAGATGGGAACCAGGCAAGTGTATTCCTCAAATGGAGAAGCCGCCAAGATACCTCATTAGCTCAACCCGGGTTGGAGAGCATATGCAATTTATGAGAGAGCACGCCCTAATCGGCAAATTTCTGGGGCTTTGGCCAGTAGAAAGGGACCTCCACAAATGGATCAAATATTGGTGGCATCCCAAGGGGGATTATGAGATGCAACTCAGCTCCAAGGGCTTCTTCACAATCATTCTATACAATCTAGAAGACAAAGACAAAATCTTTGAAAACGGGCCATACTTCTTCAACTCGGCGGGGTTGTTCCTCCGCTTTTGGACTGAAAGATTTAGCCCGGACAAAGAGGACTTCACCATGGCCCCTGTATGGATACGCTTGTACTCCCTGCCACAAGAGTTCTAGTTGGAGTAAATTTTAATGGGTATAGGAAATACCCTTGGACAATATGTGAAAGCCTCTGAAGCCACAAGGCAACGAAAGTACACCTCATATGCCAGGATCTGCGTGTACATGAACATATCCAAAGCACTCCCAGGGGCGGTAACCCTCGAGTATCAGGATGAGGATTGACAACAAAACTTGGACTACGAGCATATACCATTCAGGTGCAGAAGATGCCACGAACATGTCCATCTCTACCGAGATTGCCCCATCATCAAGCAAACTGCAAAACCAACTGAAACCCTGCAGAAGGACGGATTCACCACAGTAACATAAAAAAGGAGAAACCCATCAAAGAAGTATACCGCGACAGCCGGGCAAAACATTGCCACGAAGAACTCTTATGAGATCCTAGAGCAGCTACCGGAGGAAGAGGAAGTCCAAAACCTGCACAAAAATCCCCAGCAACAGCAAACAAAAGGCCCGAATCCTGACCTTAATCAGCACACTGGTGAGACCCCAACAGAAGAAAGAGGATAAGGTGATGGGGATACCCCAATGCTGTTGGATGATCAGGATCTGGTAGGGACAGATCTAGAAAAGCTGGAGGAGGATTTCAACCAGAAGGACCTACAGACCCTCCCTGAAGAACAACTTCGCAAGGTGCACAAGGTCTTTCTCAATTCCTCTGCAGGATCCACTGCACGCCTGGGCATAGAAATGGACTCGAACTCTGGCACAAAATGAGTCCTTCATAAAAACAAAAGGAGGGGAAGGAAAACAACACACCAACTAATCAAGGACGTCGACAACCTCATGATAAATTCAGGCCAGATACACAAGATTTCGCAGGGATACCTCCACTCAGCACCCCCCTCTTAATGATGAAGATCATCACATAGAACATCAGAGGACTGAATGGTAGATCCAAACAAAGTATCCTCTGAGATTGCATAATGGCAGAGAAACCAGATATATTGTTGCTCCAGGAGACCAAATGCAGAGGAGCAGAAGCTGAAACAATCTCTCAGTGTATATGGCGAGACTGCAACTCCATAAAAACAGATTCCATAGGAGCCTCAGGCGGCCTAGCTATCTTATTGAATCCATCCAATGTGACTATTAGTAAACCCTTCACAACAATTGGTACCATAACCACTCACTTTGAAGTAATGGGCACGAACCAGGAAGGATCCATCACAAATGTCTACGGGCCACACAACACCCAGGACAAAGACAAATTCCTGCAACGACTCAAGCTGATCAAGGCCTTGGCGGAAACCCTGAACTGGATCTTAGGAGGCAATTTCAACATGATCCTGACACTGGAGGAAAAAACTATAGGCACCAAAAGACACGAGCAAGACAGCGGTAAGTTTAAAGCTCTCATTGATCAGTTAAAATTAGTAGATATTGATAATAGCAACGACACCTTCACTTGGTCCAATCGCAGATTGGGAAACCAGCACATTACCTACCGACTAGATCGCTTCTTGGTAACTGAGGATATCATGGATTCAGGCTCTCATCTGGAAAGCCTCATCCTACCAAAAGCAGGCTCAGATCATTGGCCCCTGGCTCTACAGATGGACCTGGGAGAACCTCCCAGATACGAACCTTTCTGCTTCGAGAAATTTTGGCTAGCACACCCAGACTTTAAGCGACTAGCCAAATGCTGGTGGGAACAAGCGACAATAGACCACGGCTCATGCATGTACATATTTCAGCAGCGATTAAAAAACTTCAAGCAGAGGCTAAAACATTGGAACAAAAACAGCTTTGGAAATATACTGCAAAGCATAAAGGACATAGAAAGCAGACTAGGGGAGATCCAAAAAATTTTCATGTCTGGAGTAAGAACCGTTGAACTAATGAAGGAAGAAGAACAACTTCAGGAACAACTGGAAGAACGAAGGAAGCAGGAGGAAATCCTCTGGAAGAAGAAATCCAGGGTGCAATGGCTCAAGGAAGGGGAAAAGAACACAAAATTTTTCCACAGAGCTATGATGCATAGAAGGCATATCAACAGGATCACTCACCTCAAGGACAACCAGGGTAACTTAATTAGGGAGCACTCCAAAATAGAGGAGGAACTGATCAAATACTATCAAGACCTCCTTACAGAACCGCAGAAGGACAGAACAGAAGCAATTAGGAGGGTAACTGGACACATACCGGATTTAGTCACACCAGAGCAGAATGCAGCCCTGACTCGGCCCATCACCCAAGAAGAGGTCGACCAAGCAGTAAAATCCATGCTAGTAGGGAAATTCCCAGGTCTGGATGGGTTCACCGTGGATTTATTTCACCATTTATGGGATCTGGTCAGACAGGACGTGTGGGAAGTAATCGAGGAGTCAAGAGATTCAGGCCTGGTACTTCCAACTCTCAATGCCACCTTCCTCACCCTCATTCTAAAGGAAGAAAGAGTCACCAATCCCAAAAAGTTCAGACCAATAGCCCTATGCAATGTCATCTACAAAGTTATAACGAAGGTCATCGCCACCAGGCTCAAGGCCATCCTGTCGTTCCTCATATCCAAGGAGTAGTCAGGGTATGTAGAAGGAAGACAGATCATGGACAGCGTAATTCTAGCACATGAGATCATACACTCCCCCAAAACTTCAAGAAATCCATGTATGCTTATCAAACTTGACCTTTCAAAAGCCTTCGATCGGGCTAGCTGGCATTATATCAGAGTTGTCCTAGAATCCTTTGGCTTTGATCAGGATTGGGTAAGTTGGGTCATGAATCTCACCTCCTCCACCTTCTTTTCCATCCTTGTGAATGGTGTCCCATCAAAACCTTTCTCGCCATATAGAGGAATCCGGCAGGGGGACCCCCTTTCCCCTTTTCTATTTATACTCTTAGCGGAAGGTTTGGGGCGTTACATCAAAGCTTCAGTAAATGACGGTTCCCTCAAAGGCCTACCTTTGCACAACATTCATCCCTCACCTTCACACAGTCAATTTGTAGATGACACTCTCCTCTTGAATTCTCCCACTGTCCAAGAGGCCTCAAAACTCAACTCCATCCTTTCAGACTTCACTGAGGCCTCCGGCATGTCGCTCAACTTTGACAAGTCCAAACTCTACTTCTTCAACACCCCGTCCTCTATCCAACGTCATATATTTAGACTTCTGGGGATACCCAAGAGCTCCCTTCTGTCCAACTACCTTGGTGTTCCCCTCACTAGAGCAGCGGCTTCCGCCATCTCCTGGGACAACCTCCTCCTTTCCATCTCAAACAGGCTTCGCAATTGGACTTTCAGACCTCTCAATATTGCCTCCCGGCTGGTTCTTCTCAAATCAGTTTTGCAAGCACTTCCCACCTATCTTTTCACTGCTCTGGCGGCTCACAAAAAAGTCATCAAAGCTATCAGAACCTTGCAGCAGAATTTTCTCTGGAACGGCCACCAACCAAACAATAAATGGGCGTTAGTCAATTGGGATAAGCTCTGCATGCCAAAAAGTCAAGGCGGACTGGGGCTTAGAGACCCAGGGAAATTGAACCAAGTAATGGGAGCTAAAATATGGTGGAGATGGTTAAAGAACCCTGCAGCAGCCTGGGTACAACTGCGGAAAAGGAAATATACCTCTCACACTCTGGAATATAAGCTAATCCGACTTAACAACCACATACAAGGCTGCAACATCTGGAACACAGCTTGGCAAAATCGCACTCTGGTTCAACACAACGCCTTTTGGGAGATAAGAGATGGAGGAAGTGCCCTATTCTGGAAAGATTCTTGGCAGCAACTCAAGCCATTGGACACAATGGAAGAGCTATCGGCTTTCAAAAGAGCCCTCCACCAAAATCCCCTTCCCAAAGTCAAGGAACTATGGATGTCACAAACTCCGCATCAAAGGTGGCGCCAATGGAAGATCTCTCATCAAGCGCTTGGGATTCCCGAAACCATCGACTTGCAGAGTTGGAAATCTCAAGCCGCCAGTAGGAAAATACTGTATAGAGAGGGACCAGACATCCTAAGGTGGGGATACACCACAGCTGGCACTTTCACTATCAAGGAAGATTACTCACTGCAAGCAAACCAACCAGATCCAAGAAAGGAGCCCATCTGGAATAAAGTCTGGAATTCTGCCCTCTGGCCGAAGGTCTCCACCTTTCTATGGCTAGTAGTGCACAATAGAGCTCTAACCTGGGACAATCTAAGAAAGAGAGGCTTCATTGGACCCTCCATTTGTGTTCTTTGCTCACTACAAGAGGAAAGCAAAGAACACCTCTTCAATGCATGCCATTATAGTCAACAGATCTGGGATTATGGAGCGCAAATCATGCGCAAATCCAATCGAAACCGAAGCAGCATCAATTGCACAATTGAGAATTGGGAAAACATCTCATTCAACAACCCCATACTAAATCTCATATGGGAACTGCTGCCAGGATTCACCCTCTGGCAAATTTGGAAGGAACGAAACAAGCGCATTTTCCACTCTCAACCATCCCTCCCTGAAGCCAACTGGGAAAAAATCAGATCTCAAGTAATAGAAACAGTCAGAAGCAAATCCTGGACAGAGAAAGATTGGCAGTGCATCCCTGAGGAGCAGATCATCCTACAAAACTGGCGGCCCATCCTGACCAACCATGTGCCAACCAGAAGCCATACGGGACAACCCACTAGCCCAACAACCTGGACTCCCCCTCCAGCACACTTCATCAAAGTAAATTTTGATGGAGCCTCCAAAGGCAACCCAAGACCGGCAGGATATGGGGCAGTGCTCAGGAACTCAGGCGGAGAAATCTTAGGTATGCACACAGGTTTCATCGATGACACCACCAACAATGTAGCCGAGCTCACAGGACTCCTATGAGGACTCCAAACGGCCATTGACAAAGGTCATCAAAGGATAATCCTGGAAGGAGATTCGCAAATCATCACAAGATTAGCCAACAAAATCATCCACAGCTGCGACCTGAAAAAATCTCTCCAAGTTGGAGACTCTACAGCCTACTCGCAGACTTTAGTCACCACCTACAGCCGCATCTCACCATCACTACCTCCCATGTGAAAAGAGACGCAAATAGAGTAGCCGATCGACTAGCAAACGAAGCAGTGGAACAGGGGGAGGAACACTTAAACTGGGAGGGCCCTGGATCACCAGCTCCAGAGATCCTCACTTGGTGTCAAGCCTTAGCCAGAAGTGATCTTCACTCCCCGGATGGGGTGACAAGTGGCACGATAGTGCCATGTGGGAACAAGTCGGCACGCAGTTTTAATGCATCTACCAGCTCGTATCACCTCGACCATTAACCCACATGCATTCGAGCAGGAGAAACCTTGCGATGAGGCCCCTCGTGCAAGTGAAGGGTACCCCTCACCAGACCACTACCCAACAGAGTTTAATGGTGAGGTTTAATGCTACAGCTATGATGATTGTGTTGATAACAATTCTCATTGTTCGGGTAACGACATCACACAACAAATTGCTCCGGGAAGCCTTTGTCTCACAGACGAACTAGAGTCGTGGAAACCTCCCTCCTGCTTCTCTGGCTCAATGACCGCACTCAGCAACCCCACCTTTCCTCTGAAGCAATTGGACAGACACATCCAGCACTCAGATTTTTCACAGTGATCCCGTCATGCCCCGAGTTCGAGGGAGGTCACGCTGGGGAGCGGCCTAGTATGCGGCGGAGTCTCGACGTAAAAAAAAGAAGAAATTCAAGAGGGCTATGGCGATTGCAGCTCGACGACGAAAGACCAGACCACGTACGCCTATAATGGCGTACGTGGAAGAGGTCATACCGGAAGGCGGTCTACCAAGCCCTCCTGGGCACACCCTGTTCATGGTACCAGAGAAATGGAACCCGAGCACTAGCTTTGGCACCCACAGCATGCGTCAGTCTGCTAGCAAGGTGTCTGACCCCTCTACTACCACAATGGAGAAGCCTTAATCCCCTTTCTATGTGGAAGAGGAGGCTCCTCCCGAGCCCACCAAAGAAGCGGAGGAGAGAGGACAAGAGCGTAGACGGCACAGGTGTTAAGGTCCTAACCCGCACATAGGTAGATTAATGTATTCGGATGTAATAAAGGTCAATATTAATAAGACCTTTCAATAAAATAGAATAAGGCGGATGTAAGAAGACCTAATAGAAGCTTTCGCTT
>ML826547.1:0-43368 GCA_009831015.1 Picea engelmannii
AGTCATGGTGAAGTATGTTGGCCAAACAAGTCCCACATATGTATATAACAGATATTTAAGTTAGTACTATGGAACACACATAAAAAGGACAATATATATAGATAAAGTTAAAAATTTAATATTTTTAAAAGAAATGTGTTACCTATATCGTCGCACTCCTTGCCAGCGGGCATGAGCATGTCAGGATATCTAAGGAAACTAATCCATGCATAGGGATACTCCTCTATAACTAGACTCTGACGGGCCCACCAATCAAAGAATTTATAATCGAATTCATCATGGGTTCTTCTTCCACCTGGTCTAGGCCACAAAACTACCCACCTGCACAATGTTGGGAAGGAGGAAATATGCCCTTGTATTGTCTCTCTCGGTTTGAGACTAGGAACTCTCTCTCTCAAAGGCGCATAAAACTGTACCAAACCCTAAGTCCTTGTTCTTCCTACTACGATAGTCTGTGAGCTATTTCTTCATGAATGTCAGCATTGTAGTGCTTTAGTCAAATATGCTAGCCTCCAAACACTGTACCGCATAGTGCATCTGTGCACGAGAGGCCTGATGGAGTGTTGTGGATCCTGTGATCTGCCTGATCATGAACAAAACAAGATGAAGGTGGAGACTAGTAATCTTTTTTATCGTCACCTGAGAACCTACTTTATCAATATCGGCCTCACAATACATCCCGATGTAATCCTTGATGTTATGCAACCCTAGAGGAAAAGTCCTCCAGTTGACCAGTTCCCCTCTCCTAGAGAGGTCAGTCAAGAAGTAAATGTCCTCTGTGGTTGGGGTTAATGATTGACCCTCTAGCATAAATTCCACCGCATCAAGATGCCAATATTCTACTAAAGCATTGAACAACCTCGGTTCTGCCCTCATGAACAAACACTGAAAAAAATTCCATAAGCCACATTGTTTTAGAATAGTGATGGCCCGGGGATCCTCCTCGACCAAAACATCCAGCTCCTCATGTTCTCTTTCTCTCTAGTGAACATACATCCTATCACAGAAAAAATTGGAGAGGTGTTAGTCTTTCATTATTTCTTTTTTTGAAAATTAAAGAGGGTGTACGTGAGTTCCCTTTCGGATAGTCGTGTATGTACACAGGATGAGTATTACTCTTCCTACGTACATACATGGGTTGAGTGTGGACAACTCCTGTACACGCAATCATGCCCCTTTTACAAAAGCACACACCTCCTAAACTCAAAATTAAATGCATAAAGATGAAATGAAATGAGGGGTGGGATGATTTGTACTTACTTGGTCCAAGTATGAGAGTTTTTCGTCCACCATAGCTCCTTGAATTCACGTTTTGAGGAAAAGGGGTTTTTTACCGTTTTGTGATTTTCGAAATTGCAATGGTAAAAATGAGTTGCCCACCTCTATTTATAGACGTTTTTGGCCTTTTTTCCCCTAATTCGGTCCCCTTTTTCACTTTTCATGACTTGGTGGATACTTGAGTTCTCTTTCGAGTTATCTTTTGGTCATTTTGATGGACTTGTCCTTTCAATTTGGTGATTTTCTTGAGATGGGTTACACCTATATCATCCCATGGTGAAAGTCATTTTTTTCAACTTTTGCATATAGGTTAGGTTTTCACTCCATGCATTCTGCCTATTGTTGAATTTTCCACTTTTCCATAGGATCGATCCCACCGAAGTGCGACACGTAACCTTCTCAGCTACTTTAGAAGTGGCGTAACTAAGTGGTAGAGCCTACCTCTACATGGATGCCCTGGGTAGATCCTTTGTTTCATTTTTCCGTCCATGTTGTGAGTTTTGTCTATATGCTTGGGAGTCCTTGTTAGTCCCGTCATGATTACATATTGAAGTCTCATTCTTATTTCTAGTCATCATTCTTGGCCTTACCCACGGGACTCCCTAATGAGCACAGTTTGTTGTCTTTCAAGATCGCTTAAATTTTGAAAGAAACATCCAACAAGACTGTATTTATTCTTTTCTATCTCATCTAGATTACTTGAGAAAATAAGCCCCCCTGGAGTCTTCTTTAATCCCTTTTCAAACTCTCAAAAATTGAAAATATTAACGAGCAATCTTGTTGTCCTTCACGCTCCCCAAACTCAAATTTGAAGGAACGTTTGTTTGGCAGTAGTTTACCCCTTCTTTCGGTTTGGACGACTAATTTTACAAATAAAGGTATACCCTAGGAATTTCAGTTCGCTAGGAGAGTATTCTTAGGCGTAATTTTAACCCTTTTTCGGGCCCGAGGGACTAAATTTTCAAAAAATGAACATTCTCTTTGGTTTTGGTTTATCTCTTTTTTGGGTTGTTGGTCCTGTGGTCTGCACCTAACTGTTAAAGGGAAAATCTAGGCCACCTATCAATTTAGAATGGTTGTTTCTATTTTTTTTTGTTGGTTGGCCAAAGGGTTTTTCTACCAAGACAAAAGCAAGGTTGGGTTGGAAAAATGATATGGATCAGGGTCCTCCTTGGATGGTGGCACATTAATGACAGACCAATGAAATAATAGAAAACAAAGGGAAACAACAGACTCCTCAATGAATAATATGTTGCTAGAAGTTCAATACTTAAAATATCATTTCAAGACATTAAACATGTATCAAAAACACAATTACTCCAACAGTTTGCAATAAAAACAAATCTTCACCAAAGAATTAGTTGTTTGACAGGTTGCATATCAGTAAAAATGAGTTATACAATAGTTGAAAGGAAATGAAATGTACTTTTCACAAATCAAAAACTGTATTCAAGATAAGAATAAAAACACATGTATATTTGAACAAAACATTGTCATCAAGAGTATGTTCACCAGGTAGAGAGATTTAATCCATGCATAGAATGGGTCCAACCAGTCTGATGTAGTGCTATCCTTTCCCAAAAAAATTGATCCTTACAATATCCAAAAACTAACTATTTAAAAGAGTTGCAAAGGCTCTCGTCCTTAGGGGACTGAGACCTAATTCTAGTTTACTGACTGTAAGATAGACTGACTAACCTAACTGATATTGCATGGAGTTCATCATGAAAAATATGTACTAGAATTAACTGGTAACAAGTGGTTCTAATCACACACAGAAGACCACTTGTTATCTAATCTAAAAGAGTGTTGTAATGGCACAACTGGAATTGCTACTGGAAATGAGACTGCATATGCTAAACGAACTGAGATTGGCAGAAAAAGACTCGGAGTGGAAGAACAGAGTTCTGCGTTGAACGATGGCATGCCTGCGAGCTAGAGGCCACTGGAGACAACTGGATTTATTGGTAGATATCTACTTGAGGAAGAAGGTATTCTTCTGAAGTGTTATGGAACTGGTTGCATCGAACTGGGATATTCTCCATGTTCTTTTTCTGTGACAGATATTTCTGCAGCTAATCACACTCTACGTCGACCCTGTCAGCTGCCATCTATACCTATGAATATCTTCACTGGAATGGTTGACGACCCAACGGTCATCAAGGGAGACGTAGAGGCGAGCACCCAATGGAGAGGCGGGATGAGTGTATGTGAGGGTAGATGACATGTGAGGAAAAATGTCAAAAGGCGAGAGGAGATGTGAATATGATGGAGGTATCGGGTGTATGGAGTTAGCGACATGTAGTGAAGGATGCAGGTGGCACGTAGAGAAAGGAGGAGTAGATAGGTTGGGAGGTGAGTGGAGGTGAGTGGAGGACAGGTGTTGGGTGGTGAGAGGAATGGTATCGGGAGGAAATTCGATAGTATTCCAGAGGGGGGGGTAGGCATTAATTGGATCAGAGAGGGGGGCGTCAGGGAACATGGGAAGGCGCCATGTTAGGCAGGGCTCGCGGTGGGGAAACCTCTTTTCTCAGACCCCACCCCACCGCTAAAGGTAGAATGGTCGGAGGGGTCCGGGATGTGATAAGGACCATTGTTCTTGAGGATGAGGATGTCGTTGAGGAGATCAGCGCGAGATTTAGGTGGGGAACAGGTGGCGAAAGTTGAGTGGTAGTGTGAGTGTGAGTGAAGGTGAGTGTAGGTGATGCGATTCCATGTAATCACGTGATTGTGGAAGTTGTCGAGGGTGGTTTGGGTTCACACCGCTTTGGACACCGCAATCCACCACAAGCTATCAGGTACCCTTCCAACAATACCATGGTTCCAATTGTGGGACTACTTTGGAAAATTAACGTTCAAGCAGTTTACCTCCCTACAATGAAGTGTGGTCATCGATCTGATTACAATCTGTGATCTAGGTGACATTTACCTGCTGCAAGGATCAATGGTTCTTGTTGATCTGAGATCAACGGTCCATATTTTCTTCGGTAGTTCAAGTTTCGGTAGTTTCGAATGTTGTCCCTGGAAATATCCCGAGGGAAAATCACCGAAGTGATTGATTTGCCTCCACGTGTCCTTGTTGATGGATGGTCTAGATTCACTTCGGGACTTCGGGTGTTCGGGCTTAGGGTAATTCGTGTACTTTGTGGGTTCGCTCCTGATGTTAAACCCCACGCGATTTCAACACTTTGAATGCATGAAAACTGTCGATATGATTAGCCTTATGGATCTCCACTATCGAAATTTAACCTATATATTCCCACAATCTGAGCCCAAAATTGACGCTCTGTATTGTTGTGTTTGTCCACGGGCATTTCCTGTGCATATAAAAAGGCTTGGTCGACCTGTTTTGAGCTCAATCAATGGAAAACGTGATGACAAGCATTCTGAACCAAATACGACATGTATTTATCTTCAGGAAAAATAGAAACAGAAATGCGCAAAGACTCAAACAGGAAAAAAATGAATAAGAACCAAGTCACTCAAAAATGGGAAACTGACTTAACCAACCCAAAGAGGAAAAATTGATGAAGGCATAGGGAAAAGAGAGAGGAGAGGCAGGGGTGCATACCTAGGTTACAACATTGTCTCCAACTCGGGATAGCTCGTCCATGTGAGGTGCTAAGAACTGTAGATCGGTGCCTTGATATTAAATAGTTGTTCTTAGCTTCCATTTCTTACCTTTGTTCCCATCTTCCAGCCCTATGTATCTACTACTGTCCCTCAACCATGCATTTTAATGAACTAAAAAACTGAAACTACACCCAAGTTCCTTATTGCGATATGGAGTCTTTATTCACACACAAATAACTAATCAAAAGAAATAATAAAGGAAAGAATTTATTGTACAAGAGGGACCTTCCCTCGTCCTTAAACAAAATAGTGTTTCAGGAAGTGCCCATTTATTGGGCCTCCAGAGATATTTGTATCATCTAGATTGTGCAGGATAAATATGTTGTTATTCAGAACTTCAACCACCTTAAAAGGGCATGTTAGCACCAATTCCTGCAAGCAGGGTGTTTTTTCCCGATTTCAGACCCTTGATGTAGAATGCAAAGAAATGGAGTGTGGAAACCCATCAAATGTGTTCTAGTCCAAGACCGCAACCTAAGCGTCGAGTGTAGCCCACGGGAGAAGTCCATTTCGGGTTTAAAATCAAGTGAACGAGCAGTCTGATTTCAACGGCAAGGATCAATTAGCGAAGAAGATCGACGGTCGGCGGGAAATCGCAGTTAACAGAGTTGCGCCATGATTAGCGCGATGGATAGAGATTATATTACATTCATCAAATGATCAGGACCGTCCATCCAAAGGGTCGCGTGGCGCACAATTAGGCTATGTCTCCACTTCGCCCATCGCGACCTTGAAGCGCTTTTCTTTGCAACTGGGATCCCCGAGACACGAAGTGTCGAAGGTGTCCTGGACCCGGGCCTACAGTATTGCAGAGAGTATCAGGACCGTTCATCAGAAGGACACGCGGCGCAAGATCTGAGCCACGGGTGGGGCCTTTCGGGATTTTCATAGTGAAATCGTCGACGTCATCTCAGTCGTTCAATCCAAAGGACGTGTGGCGCAAGATATAGTCGCGTCGGCATTTCGACATTTGGGATTTCAAAGGGTAAGGGCTCCTCGTCATTTCACATCTCGAAACCCTGAACCCCGAAGTGTCAAAAGCACCCAGAGTCAGGCCCACAGTTTTGGCGCTTGGTCACAAAAGAGAAGGCCTGGAGAAGGGGCGCTAACGTTTATTGCATGGCAAGGCAGGTCCCGAAGCGTCGAAAGCATATCAGTCGTCCATTCCGCAGGGATACATGGTGCGCGATTAGGCTTTTCTCCTTTTCGCCCATCGCAAATTTGGAGCACAAGAAGCAGCTCCTTCATAGTTGCGAGATGTGAAGCACCGAAAGCATTCAGGACTTGGGCCCACAGTATTGCCGGAAGATCTCATTCATCCATCCAGAGGGATGCATGGCACGTGATTAGGCTATGTCTCCATTTCGCCTATCGTAACTTTGAAGCATGAGGAACAGCCTCCTCCCAGTCGTGAGACGCGAAGTGCTGAAAGCGCCTTTGAATATAGGCACAGGGTCACAGCCCATAGTCACTTGGGGGCGATAGAAAGAGTTGTACGAAGGGGGTCGAAGCGTCGGGTTTAGCTGCAGAAGGAATCACCGTGTTCTCCAGGTGCCAGTTCAACTTGATCTCAATCCTAATACCTGCTCGGAGTGAATGAAGAAGAGAGAGGGTGGTTGAAACCTCGCCTCACTCATTAATTGTGAGGTATGGATGTCCCAGCAGGAAGTCTGCCCGAGATGGTCCTCTGTACTGGTTTTCCCATAGAAGCCATGTCGATGTCCTTGACTCACCAGGGAAGTCTGCGCATGCTAATTCGGCATTTAAGGGCTCAGTTACCCCTTAGCATGAGCCATGCAGAGTTAAGATGGCATATGACAGAGGAGTGCAGGCCAGATTTGATTGAAGAGATGCCCCATCCTGAAATTCTAGCACGCCTTTGTTGTGTGAATTTTTCTGAGTATATGTACTCAATTTTTGTATTTTGTTTAGTATTGATGGTTGAGCAAGGCTCCCGATTGTAAAATCTTTAATGAAGCATTGGTTATTCTAGTTATGCATTTACTCTTGAGACTTCTTGCCTTATGAATGTCAGTTTCTTTCATATCTTTGTTTGCACTGTGTTAGAACAACTCGAAATTGGAGGATCCAGTCGAGTTGTAGTTGTTATAGGATGATGTAGGTTGGATCACTGTAACAGTTGCGTTGTCTCTAATCGGTCTTGTGATTTTCTCAACGCTGAATGACTTGGAATTGGAGGATCCAGTCAAGTCACCCCTTCAGTTCCCCGAAACTATGAACCAAGAGGATCTTGCATTTAGAGTTTTTCTTCTGCAAACTACTAAAAGGCCTATGGCCCGAGGTAGTTTTTCTCACTCCTCTCACCAAGTCTTCCACCTGCTCATTTTACAATCAACCTGTTGTAAGAGATTTCGAAAATGGCTCTACTCGGTATTTTTATCCCAAGCACCAATGGGATTCCTTGATATAAGGGTTGATATAATAGCAAGCATCTCATGGCACGCTTTATGGGTGTTGTGTGGAATTTCTCTCTACAGACCCGCAGATCATACTTGTAGATATGGCGAATATTATGATCATGGAAATATGAATAATTCGCCTCCAATCACAGCCTATTATGTTTCTATTTCTATTTAAACACCAGATGAATAGACATGATAATATAATTCCATATATCATATCAGGTTTTTATGTTTGAATATTACAAGTTTCTTTGATGTTAATGCTGGAAGCAACACTAGCACTTTTTCTGCCTTTTATCTTCCGCTGGATCGAGTGGTAAAAGCATTGAAAATTTTACAGAAATGCAATAGCACTGTCGTCCATATTCCTCGAGGAACACTCCAGATGACCCTTATCCACAAGGGATTTGATAAGGCACGTCGGTTAGGGCTTCAAGGCAAGGCTGAACAATTTCTGAGACAGTCTTTTCCTGCCGAGACGGGAATTCTTGTCATAAAATCCGTGGTGCCTGGAGGACCTGCTGACAAGATGAATTTAGAGCCCGGGGATCTACTTGTTCGTGTGAATGGTGAGCTTGTAACACAATTCTTGAAGTTGGATACAGTGCTGGATGAGTCCGTTGGAAAGACTATTGATTTAGAGGTTGAAAGGTGTGGTGATACTGTAAAAGTTATTTTGGAGGTCCAGGAAATCTATAACTCCAGATTATTTCTTGGAAGAGGATTGTCTGCCTTCATTGCAGCAGTCCTCATTCTTGGACGAAAGGATGTCGAGCCGCCTTCAAAGTTTTCTATATGGATTACAGATCGTGGAGATTGCGTCGAACAACTAGAAAGATTGACAAAGCTTGAACATGCAGTCGTGGCTGGGTGGACGGAGCAGAGAACTCGCCACAGTGCTGGCAAAGTCCAATTTTATGACATACAGATGCGCTCTTATATATCTTCCCTGGCAAAGGGGATCTCCGCTATCATGGCGTCTTTATCCAGTTGGAACGGGGTAAAAATGCATGCCAACTACAACCTTCTCACCCGTGTTCTGAAACATCAAATGGGATTCCAGGGATTTATTCTTTCAAACTGGGAAGGAATCGATAAGATCACATCACCCCCACACTCAAACTATACTTACAGTGTTCTTGCTTCCATCAACGCGGGCATTGACATGGTAATGGTTCCCTACGATTTCCAATCGTTCACGAGTAATCTTGGAGCACTTGTGAACCGTGGGGAGATTCCAATGGGCAGGATAGACGAAACGAAAAGGGTATCGCGCTAAGGCTTTAGAATTTCTAAACCAATTAATTATTTGGTATGAGGCACAACTTTTATATAGTGCACAAACAAGTAATACTAATGTCGAAACTTTTATCCAAGAAGTTTCTAAGCTGGATGAAGCAAGCGATTTGAAGTCTAGTCGCATGAGGGTTGTACTATCAGAAATCTCTTGGGACTCTTTCAAGGATTATTTGCAAAAGGTTTCCATCTTTCTATCATCAGAATCTGGACTTGGGTCAGGAGATAATTCTATCATGTCAAATGGAAGGGTGGTCCTTCACAAAGAAGATAGTTTTGTCAGTGACGATTTGAAGCTTCTGAAAACTGTGGAATATGACAGAAGAATTAAACCCAGATGAAAAATTCACCCAAGGAAAGAGATTCTCTTATGCCATTGCAGTAATCGGGGAACCTCCCTACGTGGAAACAACGGGAGATAACGCCAACCTGGCCATCCCTCTGGGGGGAATCGACGTGATAAACAATGTATGTAATAACGGTATTCTGTGCCTGGTGATCTTGATATCGGGGAGGTCGTTGGTGGTGGAACCCTATTTGAACAGGGTGGACGCGCTCATAGTTGCATGGTTTCCTGGCAGTGAAGGGCAAGGCGTTACGGATACTATATTTGGGGATTATGATTTTCAAGGCCAACTGCCCAGAACGTGGTTTAAACGCATGGACCAGCTGCCAATGAATGTGGGTGACATTGATTACGAACCATTGTTTCATTTTGGGTTCAGTATGAGCATGAATTTGCAGAGCGTCCATCATCATCATCACTAGCAAAAAACAAACGAATAAGACAAATGAAAGAATCACGGCTGCTGCAAATGTGGCTTCAAGAGATGATGGGGGTGTTACCATTCACGAGGTGCTCGTCGGTGGTGATGCAGAACGATGTACTCTATCGAGTGCGAGAGGAAGCAAGTCGGAACTAACAACACTGAAGGTTTTTTAAGGTGGAGCACAGTTACGAAAGCTAATACTACAAGGTAGTTTCAACGGCACTGCAGGTCCCGTTCAGCTAGAGAACAATAATTTCAGCGGTGTAATTCCTGCGCAACTTCTCCACGATTTCTCGTTGAAACTCAGTTACTCTGGAAACCCATTCCTACTTAAGAGTAAGAGGGAATGTAATCCACAGAATTCAATGCGTTCAAACAATAATAAATTGAAGGTTGTCCTCGGACTAACACTAAGCGGATTTTTAATCAGCGCTCTAGCAGGCATTGTTATGTATGGCAGCAAGAAAAAAGAATGTGTCACAACCGAAAGCAATGGAATGGAAAATGAGCGAGAAAATGTTGTGGAGATGATGGCTAACTCAACAATTATTGTGCCAAATCCAACAAAACCCCGTGTCTTCAGTGTAGATGAGATGGCGGCTGCCACACAGCTTCAGCGAAATCATTGGAAAAAGAAGTTTTGGGACAGTTTACAAGGGAATTTTATCATCTGACAGAGAGGTGGTCGTTAAGAAGCTATGAGGGGCCAGAACAGTGCAATGTTTACCCATCATACGATCATGGAGGGTGTTGGTAGACGCGCAGGCGATCACGTTCCACAGCCTGCAGTCGAGCAAACGAAGCAAAGGAAAATGAAGCACCCCACTTAGTAACGGTTCAAAAGCGTTGGCAGAGCATGTGGCAGCCGCAGAATTCCAGAGAAGGTGAACCGGTTCATATTTCCTGGAACACTAAGACTTTTATGTTAGAATTTTTCTCTTTTAAAGAATGATGTATGTAACACCAAAAAAAAGGGGGGGTGCATGAGTGCAGCGCAGGGGGGAAAACCTCTTTCGAAGAGGGGTTCATTGTAATGACTGAGTTATTTTGTAAACCAGATTGGAGTAATAAACGTGATTTTTTCCTTGTGACTGTGAGATTCATCACGGTCGATTTCTTTCAGTATGTTCTTCTTCCTTTCAGCTATGTTAAATCTGTTTGGATTTCATTATATATGTTCCTTACTCGCAGTTGATTTCGTCTTTACCATATTGTTTATTTCTTCCTTATTCCATCATGATTGTATTACATTTCGTTTTCTTCTAACTGATGTGCTTCGTTATACTTTAGTACGACCACTACTATAATGAATGGATTTGGGTTTTCTGTAATTGTTTATTGTCTTTCCTCTGCACCAGCTATCAGCGGGTGTAAGACCAATCTACATTTTCAGAATTCTACGTATATTCTCTGCTACATTGGCCTTTCCTTTTTCTTTCCACTACCACATCATGACAATCAAAGCGCTGAAAGATAGACTTACTTTGCCTCACTTTACGCAAGTTATATAATCGCTGCTATTATCCCCTTTCTTTGGTTTTCATTTGACTCCATGCCCAATGGACCATTTCCCTGGTTTAACCCCCCAAACTCTAAAAATCCAAGACCATCATTTACCCATAAATCTGCCCACCTTTTCACACTTACTCAAAATCATATTGTGACATTGTTCGAGAGATCCATCTCGGGTTGGAAGGGGCAGTTTCCAATCCAAAGTGGTTCGAGGTTGCCTCGGGATTGATTTGCTGCAACCCATTTCAGTTTCGAGTGTCAACATTTTTGGCGTCGTTGCCGGGGATTTCGAAGTTGATATCTATCCCTAGGAGAACGACATTTTCATAGTCCTAAGGCCCGGTTGAGCAGCCGGTCATAGGCAAATATTGGTTGCACATGCTCTGGCGACTCCATTAAAAGTTTCTGATGGTGATGTCACTGGCAGCAGAACTCAGAATTACATCTTTCACGCTAGGTCGCCCAATGGATGGAGGCACATGGTCTACTGTTCTTGGCACTTTACGAGAAAGTATCATCCCTAGTTGGAGCCTATGTTGTAACAGATTTCGGAAATGGATCTACTCAGTATTTTTATCCCAAGCACCAATGGGATTCCTTGATATAAGGGTTGATATAATAGCAAGCAGCTCATGGCACGCTCTATGGGTGTTGTGTGGAATTGCGCTCTACAGACCCGCAGATCATACTTGTAGATATGGCGAATCTTATGATCATGGAAATATGAATAATTCGCCTCCAATCACAGCCTATTATGTTTCTATTTCTATTTAAACACCAGATGAATAGACATGATAATATAATTCCATATATCATATCAGTTTTTTATGTTTGAATATTACAAAGTTCTTTGATGTTAATGCTGGAAGCAACACTAACACTTCTTCTGCCTTTTATCTTCCGCTGGATCGAGTGGTAAAAGCATTGAAAATTTTACAGAAATGCAACAGCACTACCATCCATATTCCTCGAGGAACACTCTAGATGACCCTTATCCACAAGGGATTTGATAAGGCACGTCGGTTAGGGCTTCAAGGCAAGGCTGAACAATTTCTGAGACAGTCTTTTCCTGCCGAGACGGGAATTCTTGTCCTAAAATCCGTGGTGCCTGGAGGACCTGCTAACAAGATGCATTTAGAGCTCGGGGATCTACTTGTTCGTGTGAATGGTGAGCTTGTAACACAATTCTTGAAGTTAGATACATCGTTGGATGAGTCTGTTGGAAAGACTATCGATTTAGAGGTTGAAAGGTGCGGTGATACTGTAAAAGTTATTTTGGAGGTCCAGGACCTGAAAATCTATAACTCCAGATTATTTCTTGGAAGAGGATTGTCTACCTTCATTGCAACAGTCGTCATTCTTGGACAAAAGGATGTCGAGCCGCCTTCAGAGTTTTCTATATGGATTAGAGATCGTGGAGATTGCGTCGAACAACTAGAAAGATTGACAAAGCTTGAACACGCAGTCGTGGTTGGGTGGACGGAGCAGAGAACTCGCCACAGTGCTGGCAACGTCCAATTTTACGACATCCACATGCGCCCTTATATAGATGCCCTGGCAAAGGGTCCACTATCATGGCATCTTTATCTAGTTGGAATGGGGTAAAAATGCATGCCAACTACGACCTTCTCACCCGTGTTATGAAACATCAAATGGGATTCCAGGGATTTATTCTTTCAAACTGGGAAGGAATCGATAAGATCACATCACCCCCACGCTCAAACTATACTTACAGTGTTCTTGCTTCCATCAACGCGGGCATTGACATGGTAATGGTTCCCTACAATTTCCAATTGTTCACGAGTAATCTTGGAGCACTTGTGAACCGTGGGGACATTCCAATGGGCAGGATAGACGAAACTAAAAGGGTGTCGCGCTAAGGCTTTAGAATTTCTAAACCAGTTAATTATTTGGTATGAGGCACAACTTTTATATAGTGCACAAACAAGTAATACCAATGTCAAAACTTTTATCCAAGAAGTTGCTAAGCTAGATGAAGCAAGCGATTTGAAGTCTGATCGCATGAGGGTTGTACTGTCAGAAATCTCTTGGGACTCTTTCAAGGATTATTTGCAAAAGGTTTCCAGCTTTCTATCATCAGAATTTGGACTTGGGTCAGGAGATAATGCTATCATGTCAAATGGAAGGGTGGTCCTTCACAAAGAAGACAGTTTTGTCAGTGACGATTTGAAGCTTCTGAAAATTGTGGAATATGACAGAAGAATTAAACCCAGATGCAAAATTCACCGAAGGAAAGAGATTCTCTTATGCCGTTGCAGTAATCGGAAAACCTCCCTATGTGGAAAACGGGAGATAACGCCAACCTGGCCATCCCTCTGGGGGGAATCGACATGATAAACAATGTATGTAATAACGGTTTTCCGTGCCTAGTGATCCTGATATCGGGGAGACCGTTGGTGGTGGAACCCTATTTGAACAGAGTGGACGCGCTCGTAGCTGCATGGTTGTCTGGCAGTGAAGGGCAGGGCGCTATGGATACTATATTTGGGGATTATGATTTCCAAGGCCAACTGCCCAGAACGTGGTTTAAACGCGTGGATCAGCTGCCAATAAATGTGGGTGGCAGGGATTACGAACCATTGTTTCCTTTTGGGTTCAGTATGAGCATGAATTTGCAGAGCGGCCATCATCATCATCACTAGCAAAAAAACAAACAAATAAGACAAATGAAAGAATCACGGCTGCTGCAAATGTGGCTTCGGGAGATGATGGGGGCGTTACCATTCACGAGGTGCTCGTCGGTGGTGGTGCAGAACGATATACTCTATCGAGTGCGAGAGGAAGCAAGTCGGAACTAACAACACTGAAGGTTTTTGAAGGCGGAGCACAGTTATGAAAGATAATACTACAAGGTAGTTTCAACGGCACTGCAGGTCCCGTTCAGCTAGAGAACAATAATTTCAGCGGTGTAATTCTTGCGCAACTTCTCCACGATTGCTCGTTGAAACTCAGTTACTCTGGAAACCCATTCCTACTTAAGAGTAAGAGGGAATGTAATCCACAGAATTCAATGTGTTCAAACAATAATAAATTGAAGTTTGTCCTCGGACTAACACTAAGCGGATTTTTAATCAGCGCTCTAGCAGGCATTGTTATGTATGGCAGCAAGAAAAAAGAATGTGTCACAACCGAAAGCAATGGAATGGGAAAAGAGCAAGAAAATGTTGTGGAGATGATATCTAACTCAACAATTATCGTGTCAAATCCAACAAAACCCTGTGTCTTCAGTGTAGATGAGATGGCGGTTGCCACACAGCTTCAGCGAAATCATTGGAAAAAGAAGTTTTCGGACAGTTTACAAGGGAATTTTATCGTCTGATAGAGAGGTGGCCATTAAGAAGCTATGACGGGCCAGAACAGTGCAATGTTTACCCATCATACAGTCATGGAGGGTGTTGGAAGACGTGCAGGTGATCACATTCCACAACCTGCAGTCGAGCAAACGAAGCAGAGGAAAATGAAGCACCCCACTTAGTAACGGTTCAAAAGCGTTGGCAGAGCATCTGGCAGCCGCAGAATTCCAGAGAAGGTGAACCGGTTCATATTTCCCGGAATGCTAAGAGTTTTATGTTAGAATTTTTCTCTTTTAAAGAATGATGTATGTAACACCAAAAAAAGGGGGGGGCGCATGAGTGCAGCGCAGGGGGGGAAACCTCTTTCGAAGAGGGGTTCATTGTAATGACTGAGTTATTTTGTAAACCAGATTGGAGTAATAAACATGATTTTTTCCTTGTGACTGTGAGATTCATCACGGTTGATTTCTTTCAGTATGTTCTTCTTCCTTTCAATTGTGTTAAATCTATTTGGATTTCATTATATATGTTCCTTACTCGCAGTTGATGTCGTCTTTACCATATTGTTTATTTCTTCCTTATTCCATCACGACTGTATTACATTTCGTTTTCTTCTAACTGATGTGCTTCGTTATACTTTAATACGACCACTACTATAACGAATGGATTTGGGTTTTCTGTAATTGTTTATTGTCTTTCCTCTGCACCAGCTATCAGCAGGTGTAAGACCAATCTGCATTTTCAGAATTATGCATATATTCTCTGCTACATCGGCCTTTCCTTTTTCTTTCCGCTACCGCATCATGACAATCAAAGCGCTGAAAGATAGACTTACTTTGCCTCACTTTCCGCAAGTTATTTAATCGCTGCTATTATCCCCTTTCTTTGGTTTTCATTTGAATCCATGCCCAATTGACCATTTCCCTGGTTTAACCCCCCAAACTCTAAAAATCCAAGACCATCATTTACCCATAAATCTGCCCACCTTTTCACACTTACTCAAAATCATATTGTGACATTGTTCGAGAGATCCCTCTCGGGTTGGAAGGGGCAGTTTCCAATCCAAAGTGGTTCGAGGTTGCCTCGGGATTGATTTGTTGCAACCCATTTCAGTTTCGAGTGTCAACACAACCCATTTACTAAAGTTAGATCAAGACCTCCTTTGTTCTTTACATACCAGACCTGGTCCTTGAGCTAGAGTGATTCTGTCCTAGGTCTCTAACCATTTGATCACCCATTAAACTTATCATGACATAAAACTGATGGGCGTTGAGCTCTACTCCTGTCGCAATCCAGGAGTGACTTCTGACGCTAACATTTCTGGCGTCGTTGTCAGGGACGAAGTTGAAAATTTTCCCCGGGATTGAATGACATTGAGCCTCTGATTCTGAAGGTGCATCAGGCATCAGAGCCTTTGAAGATTTCTACTGTGCACTTGACGACTCCACTGGAGCGAACCCGCTGTTTTAGTTGTGTCTTCCAGAGGCAGACATACGCGGTCTCATCCATAGTTTCCTCTAGCTACACCTGTAGCTGATCCGGAGGCGGTTTTCAGAAAAGGAAAGGCCTCTGAAGGGGAAACTTATACCGCTGAACCAGGTAATCCACCATCTCCTTCTGTAGAAACTCCATTTTCTTCTTCTCAGCTTCCTAGCAAGCCTGTTTCTGAGGTTTCCCGTTTCCTGAATTTCGGGAGTGTTCTTGTTGAGTTTTCTCCTCCTGTTCTAGCATTAGAAGGATAAATCCTTGTCACTCCCCTCTCCCCCGAAGCTCTACCTTGGCGTGAACCTAGGACCATAGGAGACTTCCCCACTCCTAGATTTACCACTCCTCCTCTTGTTATTGTTGCCACTTCTGCACAGAGAGAAGCATCTGTGGACTCAAGCCAGTTAGCCTTCTCCCTAAATACCCCATTGTTTCCTGGAAGCTCCTTCCCAGTATCCCCTTTTCGAACCCCTTCTCCTCCGAGTTCCCCTCCACCTAATATTCCCATGGTAGAATTTAATCCCCCCATGACCAAAATGGAGGCCATTATAGCTGCTAGGTATGCTCCCCTTGTGTTACCACAGCCTCTTAATGCCCTTCCAGCAGATGGATACCTTAAGCAACTACCCAAGTTCACAGGTGAAGGGGACATAGTTGCAGAAGAACACCTTGAATCCTTTTACATCTTCACAGATGATCATGTTATCATGCATGCAGATGTATGGATGAGAATTTGTGTCCATAGCCTTGAAGGAGAAGCTAGGAAATGGTTTAGAGCCCTACCTCCTGGATCTATAGATGGTGTTATCACTGAAATTTCGTCCGCACATGGCGACAAGAACTCAGCATCGTCAAAACAGTAATGAATTCATTCATGGACTTGAATTAATACCACAGCATTCAAAAAGGGCAAAAAACTATATAAAGTAATGAAAAATTGAAGAGCGTTTTACATAAGTTGGGCGCGTGCGCACATGCGCGGAACATAAACGTAGCATGCATGCATACGCGCATGATGCGCGGCTGTTAGCGCAAAAGGCCGCGCACCTGCTAAACGGCGCATTTATTGAAATGGTCGGCCTCCCAACCACTTATGGATAAGCTCCCAAGCTGATTTGACCCTCAAATCTGAGCTGAATCTAAATGGTAGGCTGGTCAAAGACCTAATAATGCCCTAAAGAGCCTCTTTTCACACTATAAAGGAGTTACACAATAACCCAATGCAATGTTATAAAAAGCCATGAATGCACCTCATTTTCTCAAGGAATTTCATGTAATGTTATGCTGCCTAGATTGTTTTAAGGACTCCATCCTTGACAAAGACACATTGGCATCATTTCATTAAGCAATCTACCTCTCCATTGAGTGGATGTCCTAGGAGTTCTTTCATCACCATTTTCATTTTCTTGTTGTAAGGAGAGCAAGCTTGTGAGGGCCCAAGAGCCTTCCCTTGGAGGAAGAAGGGACTCATTGTCCCCTTTCTTCTTGGTGCTTTGATTTCATCAATAGACCATCCTATTACATTGGTGACATGGGTGTTTGTGCTTTTATTATCTCTATGTCCCTGTGCTTTTTATTTTAGTTTGTATTAGTTTAATTCTTACTTATAGTTTGGTTTTTCTTTCTCTAACTTTTTCCTCTACAACTGTCATGCTCAGAAGGACCCAACTGGGCATGTAAGACCTCTTATTTTCTCACCAAGGTGACGAAAAGGGTGCAACAAATTGGCGACTCCACTGGGGAAAGGTATCAAATTCCTCCCTCATTTGGGTTTATTTTGCTTTCCTTTTAGTTTGTTTAACTTGCAGGTGCACAAACAGGCCTCTGCCGACCTGCTAACCAGTCAATTCACAGGAGAATTGAGAGAAATCCATCCGGATTTTCTCTCTCGGCCGTTTGTTACAGGTGCGCGGGTATTATACCCCACAGACGTGCATCGTGCGCACACGCGCTTTCTGACTCATCTCTGTTCGCGCGCCTGTGCTCTATGCGCCTCTGTGTACACTAGGGGCCGCGCATTTGAACAAAATTTCATATTGTAAGTTCTTGAGATGTGGGGAAGGCCATCGGCTTTCTCAAAAATGATGTCAAAAATGTTGTAAAGCCACATTACACTTAGTCCCCTCATCATATAAAGGGGTTAGTCTAAAACACACATAGGCACTTAGGAGGATAAAAATCAATTTCCCTTCTTTGCTTTTTGCCATATGGATGGCTTGTTTTGACTTACAAACATAAGTGGACAATCATATTTAATCACATCTAACTCACATTTGGGACTAGAAGTTGAAGTAACAATCGTTGAGTATGCTCTTCTCTCGCGCCTCCAAGCGATATTGAGAATCAGAAAAAGATTGTGAAAACAATCTCATCTCCCTTAAACAAAGTTTTAAACCTTTAGGAGAGGACAACGGCCCTTCTTGGGACCCCTCTTAGTTTTATTTCGCAAACACATTTTAACTTGTAACAGGCCCATACATGCCCACATGCTACAAAGGTAGAATAATGTTTGAAATTATTTCTTTCTTAGCTCAAAACACTAGGAGAGTTTAAAGGTTTGTAACGGGCCCATGCATGCCCACATGCTCAATCTAGGATAGTTTCATGCTTTTTCTAGATTACATCATCATAGGGAGTTAAAGGATAGTAACGGACCCACATGTCCACATGTTAGCTTTCTAGGGATTTTTGAATTCCGCAAAGTTGTACCAAAGACATCTAGCTAATTAGGTAATCAAACTCTTGTAAGGACCAAGTGAAGTCCACATGCAGCAAGGTGACATCTAATTAACTAAAACTTGGCACACTTTCACTCACACACAAAAGTCAGTCCTCACTCACATAGCTTCTTCCTGAAACGTGGAGGTCTAAATAAGTTTCCTCCAAAGGGATTCTGAAAAAACCCCATCTTTTCTTGACAGGACTATCCACTCCCATTTTTAATCAAACGAGGTTGGTTTTCACCCCCATCCTCACAAAACAACTTCATCTAAAAACTTTCTAAAAACTCATTAAGTTTTCCTCCACAGGAGGTGCCAAAAGAAATTTTTTAGTCTAGGTAGGATTTCAGGGATAGGCATCCAAATAACTCCCCGTTATTTGGTTCTCACATTGTCAAAACATAGAGGTTGTCAAATAGGGAACTTCAAATACTCCAAGTCAAGTGTTCCAATCACCATAAGGCAGGGAGATACCCGTGAAGGGTTGAAGGCCGAGTTCCGTTTGTTCTGTGCATCCCCCCTTGAGGCACCCACCTCTTGGACGGGATCCAGCCCATGACCCATTTCTTAGGCCGAAAATCTAAATGTCGCACTTTGACCGAGGTACCTAGTGACCAACTTTAGGACATCTACCCAGGTGGCAATTGTGGGCTGCAATTGCACCTTGATTGGATTTTGTGTGGCTATTGGGAAATATCGTCAGCTCTTTCAGGATATGCCCCCTTTACCCATCATTATAACCAATTATTTCATCCTCCACTAGTTTCTCTTCCAGTGACTTCAGACCCCACTGTTGAGTACTATTGGAAGGTCCAGTGTTATTTGAGAGGAAGGACGTTACATCTTCTAGGAAACGAGCATTTTCTTTCTTTTGATTCCCCCCACACGGACAAAACCCTCTCACCCACATATATATACTTCTTTCACATTTTATGTATGATGCACATCTGATTACAGTTTGATTTGGATATATATATTGTGTAAATAGTCACAGCAAAGACTCTTGTTTCTATATTACTCTCACCACTTTTTGCACACATTCACTCAAATAGTCTGACATCATAGGGGAAACACAGAACCCCCGTCGTTCATGATGCTTGCTCAACCTCCCTCCTATCTTAGGGGGAGTATATGGTCGTACCCACTCAGCGGTACCTCCTTCACACACTCTTGTGAGTGATATTATCTTAGGATCAGCTTTGCTTGGTTCTACATTACTTGGTTCCACTTCCCAAGGTCATACATTTACTCGCTCTCCTTTACACGGAAGCGGGGGACCCACTTCCTCTCAAGGAGGAAGCACCAACCCACCTAGCCCCCATCAAGGGTCAGGTTCATAACACACCATGGCAGGAGCTAATCCTCCCCCCCCACTGCAGATGCCATATTTGGCCTCTCTCAACATACCGGATCTCACTAAACTCACCAATGATCCTATATTGCATGACGCCACATGGCCTGCAATGCCAACCAAGCTACCTTCCCACATACCAAAGTTTGAAGGGAAGGCAGGGGATGACCCTGCCAACCATGTCATGACCTTTCATCTATGGTTCTCTTCTAATAGCATTATGGATGACTCCATCAGACTGCGATTATTTCAACGCACACTCACTGGCCCATCGGCTAAATGGTATGTTGAAGAAAAATCGGGGTCCCATGCGACCTTTGAGTCATTGGCCAAAGCATTCTTGACATTCTTTCAATTACCCATCCTCCATGACAATGGTCTAGAACTATTGTCTAACTTCAAACAAACCTCAGCCACACACATCGCTGACCACATTCATGAGTGGTGTAGGCAACGTAGTTTGTGTAAAGAAGAAACCACCAAACAACAATGTCTCGACTGGTTTCTTAGATCACTTGTCTCTCTCCTTGGAAAAGATGTAGCTTCCACCTTCCCTCAATCGAAAGAGGAAGCCATCAGCAAGGCCCAACAGTATGACCTCATCTACGCACAGTCAGGGTACTTATACACGGTACTTCCTGATCTTCCAAAACCTGTGCCATTTGGCCAAGAAAAACCTGGGATGTCTCACTCAGCAGACGGACTAATAAGTGTCACCACACACCATGGTCCACAACCCCAACCACCACCGATGTATGGAACACATCAATACCCACCAGCATATGGGGGCACTCCTTATTACCCCCCACCTTCTTATCAACAGCCATATCCTATTGCTATACCCCCACCCATTAGTGGACCACCGTCGACACCTCCCATACATCCATCTATTCCCACAAACAGTGGTACTCCCTCAACATCCGCTTATAGTACTAGTGAAATCACTACGCCTTCCTATGTACCTTATGGATCGATACCACCACAAAATCCATACTTCCCATTTCCTGGTCCTCCACAACCCATGGCTCCCCCACATCCTCATGCGGGGGTAAATTTTGTTCAACCCTCTGCTACTCAACAATACCAAAATTTTGAACAGTTGAACACAGCCAACCCAACTCATCCATTGAACAATGCCAAGAAGAAAGGACGAAACAGGAATAACAACAACCCAGGTCAAGGCGGGAATCAACCCCCACAGCACCAACCCACTGGGGGCAACCAGAACCAAGGGAACCAAAACCCCCAAGGGGGCAATAATAACGAACGCCAAGGGAAAAATAATGTTAAAACAAACTTCCCTTGTGCTCTTTGTGGTGAGTTTGGTCATTAAACTCACCATTTCCCCCAGATCGTTGATTTCAAACAGTTGAAAGACTCTGGTAATCTTCCCCATTCTCCTGCACAACCTGCCCCTCAGCAGGCACCACAACAATATGTGCAACAACCCCCTCCTGTTGTGCTGCAAAATCCTATTCCACATCAAGGTGTAATAAACACCCAACAGGATACACAGCATCCCCCACCTCAGGTAGGTCAATACCACAACCCCAACAATCCGGCAGAGCGTACAATCCTCCTCACCAGTGAGGAAGAAATCCTTTTGTAAACGCGTAATCATCAGTATCATGCACCCACTGAGTCTACTCCCATCTCTCCAGAGACAAACCCTGCACCAACGAGACCCCCGTTGGTAATCCCTCGCCCTTCCGCCGAACCACCACTTCGCATCTCACGCATCCCATTGCGCCGGAATGTCCACAACCCACAGGTGAGGGCAGCGCAAAACTATAGCTTGGTAGATGACTTAGCACAATCCCCGGCTGCCATGTCAGTCCAGACTTGTCCTACGCAGCGGAAATCACTACTTTTCGCCTTAGGGGCAGTCGACCCGGCCGATACACGACTCATAACCTTTGATCTCGATAGCAGCGAACCTCGTCTTCCCGCCCTGGTCGCTATTCAAATACCAGTAAAAATACGGAACATCACCGTTCATCGGTGTATCATCGATGAAGGTGCATCTACATGCATCATGTCCAAAACAGTATGGCAGAAACTTGGTTCCCCGGAACTCATACCCTCTGCCATCACATTACGAGCTTATGATGGACGACCATCATCTCCTGAAGGACTCTTCCAAAATGTCCTCGTTGAACTCGGGGGCAAAACTATTCTCATTGACATTGAAGTTATCGACGCTCCGCTCGATTACAATATCTTGTTCGGACGTAGCTACATGTATGCTATGAAGGCAGTGGCATCCTCCGTCTTTTAGACAATCATGTTCCCCCACAACGGGAAGATTGTGACCATCGACCAAGTCTCACATTATGAGCCTAACCCATCTTCCAACCTCGATAACATTCTTCCTCTCATCCACACAAACCAAGACGCATATCCACTCCTCGAGATGGGTCCTGGAATTTTTAAAGATCCATCCTTGTTAGGGACATACCATGGAGCACCTCCACTCCTTCATCCTGCTAATCAAGTATGTGTCATCTCATCTAACGAAACTCACACAGAGGATAATCTTCCTCCTCAGGAGGCTTCAGTGATTCCTGACGTCCCAATAGTCACAGAACCACTCCCACAGGAGCCTCCTGCGCACTCGTCGACCCCAACAGTCCACGAATCCACATCCTCCCAGGGGCATAGTCCCGTTTGGGAAACAATTCCCCAACCTCTCACTCAAATTCCCTTCTTTTACCCTCCACCAGGTATATAAGCTTTTCAGGTAGCCGCAACGCTCACGCTACCCAATATGGTGTTAGCAATCCCAGTATGGTATTTACACCCACCTGAGATGGTCCCTCGACCATCCCTTCTGCCACAGGAAGGCCTTCCCATGACAATTCCCATCCTTACCCCCACTACCCCCATACTCACTAACCCCCCGGCTACATCTGGGGGCAGGAGAAAGAAGAAGGAGCCCATTGCTCCCCTTCCTCCACGCATCCCACCACCTTGCGCACTATGTGAAAAAGAAGGCCACCAAACCCACAACTGTCCAACACTACCTGAATTACGGAATTTGATCCCCCCCAATCAAACTTCCATGACACCTGTCAATACTGCTAGTCCCACTACTACCACCAACCCTTCCAGCAGTAAAGGGTTGAGGACCAAATATGCTTGTGCTATCTGTTCAGAATACGGCCATTATACCCATCATTTCCCAGCACTACCACGCTTCCGGCAGACATTAGCCACTGTACGCCAGAACTTCCAGAACAACCCACCCCCTGCTACAACAAATATCACTGACATCCACTATGTCACCACTTCAGTCAATGAATGCATGAGATGTCCTTGTTCTCTCTGCAATTCATTAGCTCATTTTACATACCAGTGTCCTATGATCCTTGAATATAGGCAACGTCAATTGGCCCTGCTTCACCAACCCGCAGAGGCAACCATCGACCTTACCTCGTCACTAGCGGATCTTCATGTCATTTCTCTCGAGCCCGAGGCACTCCCAATGCCTCCATGGTTCTTCAATGACGTCTCTAAGGATTTACCCCGCAACCCCCCCAACTCTCCTGCTCATTCCCCTACGAAAACTCTCCACCCAACCACCACGGGTACCCCTCAGTACTTCAATATATGGTTTATGTCAAGTGAACCCTCATCATCTCCTAGCATTGCCCCCTCTGCTTCTCCATCAGGGGGAAACCACACTGTCACGGAGATCACTCCTCACGATCCCTTACATTCCCGTCGTTTCCAATGCGACGAGGAAATACTGGAAGAGCTACACTGCCCGGACTCTCCCTGGGATGCACTACATCATCGTGCACTCTTCCTTCCACAGGAAGCCCTCATGCCTCCTAACCAAAACCCCATTTACGCGGTTGAAACCAAAGATTTTATCCCGTCAGGGCCTATAGATTGGTTCAACAATCCCATTCCTGCCCTCGACATTTTTGAAGAAGGTAATATGGCCAACATTTCCCCCACCATCAAAATCGACATTTCCATTAAAAATGGCATCGTCAAAGAAATCATCATTGGAGCTGCTTGCACTCCTCAGGAAATCGCCGCATATAAAACCCTCTTCCAGGAATATAGGGATATTTTCGCCTGGTCATACACATAAATGCCTGGCCTCGATCCCTCTATTGTCGATCATCGCATCGACACCTGGCCTGACATCACACTAGTTCGCTAGAAATAGCGACCGCTACACCCATCTAAAGTCGTGGCTATCAAAGCCGAAATTGACAAATTACGTACGGCCGGGTTTATTTACCCCATCGCTTATACTTCATGGGTTTCCAACCCTGTACCCGTCGACAAAAAACAAGGCACTATCCGCGTTTGCACCGACTTTCGCGATCTCAATAACGCATGTCCAAAAGACAACTTTCCAATGCCTTTCATCGATCAAATTATCGACGACTGCGTCGGCCACGAGGCTCTCTCCTTTATGGACGGATTCTCTGGCTATAACCAAATTCAAATTCACCCAACCGATCAGTATAAAACCGCATTCATTACCCCGTGGGGTACTTTTGCATATCGTGTCATGCCTTTCGGCTTAAAAAATTTCGGCGCAACTTTCCAGCGGGCGATGACATACATATTTCACGATCTGGCTAAAATCATCCTCGCCTACTTGGATGACCTCACAGATCGATCCAAGAAACGCACCCAACATCTAGATTATTTACGCACCATCTTTCAACGGTGTCGCCAGTACAACATCTGCCTGAACCCTCTCAAGTGTGTGTTTTGCATCACCGCAGGGCGCCTCCTCGGTTTCATCGTTTCCCAAAGCGGTATTACCGTGGACCCCCTCAAAGTCAAAGCTATCACCGAAATTCCACCTCCTCGGAATTTACGACAACTTCAGAGTCTACAGGGAAAAGTTAACTTTCTTAGACACTTTGTTCCTGATTACGCCATACGCGCACACGGTTTCCTCCGCTTACTACATCACGACATCCCTTTTCACTGGGACGACTATGCCCAACAGTCATTTGACGATCTTAAAACAGCGCTTTCAAATGCACCTTTAATTAGTGCACCTGACTATAATCGCGACTACATCCTCTACGTATCAGCGTCAGCTGTATCAGTAGTCGGTGTCCTCATCCAGCTCGGAGATGAAAATCATGAACACGTCATTTACTACGTTAGTAAGAACCTCTCAGGACCACCCTTGAAGTATAAACACGAATAAAAACTTGCTCTTGCAGTTGTCCTTGCAGTTCAGAAACTACGCCATTACATTTTTCTTCGCACCACCAAGGTTGTCGCAGATTCCAACCCTATGCAGTACTTGCTCATTCGTCGCCAAGTTAACAGCAAATTTTCTCGATGGATCGTTATCCTTCAAGAGTACGACCTCGAGTTCTCAACACCTAAGAGTAAGAAGGCCCTCGTTCTCGCCGAACTTGTCACGGCCCTCCCCTCTGACACCATCAGTGCCCCCGTCAATACTGACTTTCTCGACGAACATCTCTTTTATATCACTTCAGATGATCCTTGGTACGGCGACCTCCTCATCTACCTCCGAACTCAAAATTTCGGTAACCACCTTTCACGAGATGATAGACGACGTATTCGCCATCAGGCCCACCGCTATCTGCTCATTGGAGACATCCTATACCAGCGGGGCGTTGACACCATTCTTCGTCATTGCCTGACTATTGACGAGGCCAACAGAGTCTTAAATGACTGTCACAGCGACGCATGTGGGGGCCATCTTTCGGGTATATACATGGCTCAAAAGATTATCCGAGCCGGTTACTTTTGGCCTACCCTGTTTCATGATTGCATTCATGCCGTGAAACGATGTGAGCAATGTCAGCTCTATGCCAACAAAGCCCGAGCTCCCCCCGCTCTTCTTCACCCTCTCATTACTGCCGGCCCTTTTTGTAAATGGGGCATCAACTTTATGACTTGTAATCCCCCCTCCAGCAATGGTCACAAATACATTGTTTTCGCCGTTAATTACTTCAACAAATGGGTCGAAGCTATGCCCACTTTCAACAACACCGCTGACACTGCAGCGCGTTTTTTCTTTAACCACGTAATATCCTGCTTTGGAGTACCCCTCCAACTGGTTTCCGACCACGGGAAACACTTCGAGAATGAGATCTGTGTCGAACTCTCCTCTCGGTTAGGCTTCTCTCACGAGTTTGCCTCACCATATTACCCTCAGTCAAACGGACAGGTCGAGGCAGTGAACAAAGTCCTCAAGACCATGTTACAGCGCACGGTTAATAAACATAAAACCAATTGGCATCATATGTTATTTTCCACGCTATGGGCTTATCGAACAGCAGTAAAGACCGCTATTGGTTTCATGCCATTCCATTTAGTCCATGGGGTCGAGGCAACTCTTCCCATCGAGTGCGAAATTCCCACCTTACGCACTGCAATTGAGCTATTACCTGACACTGCTCCAATGGAGCAGCACTTGCTGAACTTGGAGTCTCTGGATAAAGATCGTCGATCTTCCTTACAGAACAACGAGGTAGCTAAAAAACGATCCAAGGCTACCTTTGATCGCCATGTCAACCTTCGATCATTCCGCGAAGGCGACCTTGTCCTAGCTTATGATATCGCTCATGATACCTTTGGCCATGGAAAATTTGAATCACTCTGGCATGGCCCTTACATTATCCAATAGTGCCTCACCAAAGGCACATACATCATGGCCTCTCCTGAAGGCCTCTCTCTCAAAGAACCCGTCAACGGGTTGTATCTCAAGAAATTTTATGCTTAAAAGTAGTCATTCTACTTTAGGTTATTTCTTTTCTAGTGTTTTTTCTCCTCCCCTCTCGTCTAAACTATCCTTTGTGCTATTGACAGATGCCTCCTCCACCAGCTTACCACATCGGTTACGCTGACGGCGCCAGCCGTTGGACACAAAATCTCGCTTCAACTGCTTGGGCTCTCTACACCCCCTCACATGAAATGCTACATTCAAGTGACATATGTTTGGGACCAGCTACCAACAACCAAGCCGAATACACTGCGGTCATTGGCCTCCTGGTCGATGCCCAGCGTCATCATATTCGTCACCTTAGCGTCTTCCTCGTCTCTCAACTAGTCGTTCTCCAGCTCAAGAATGTTTACCGTGTACGCGATCCGTGCCTCTTTTGCAAATACCTGCAGGTTCGGCTTTTATCTCGACATTTTGATTCCATTACATTTACACATATTCCAAGACAATTGAATAAAACAACAGATCAAATAGCTAACATGGTGTTAGATTGACATATATCCCATCAAGCTACACATACATAAACATCTCACAAATCATGTCACGGCATATATATATAGAATAGAGATCAGCAAAAACATCAACAAAAACATGTAGACAACATCAGAATCTCAAAATATGTATACTCATGTATATATAAAAGGCCCATTAGGCCATCCGAATCTTTACATACAAAAATACATGTATCCATAGGCCAATGCAGCACCTCGGTACAAAAACCGGCTCACCAACCTATAAACACCAAAAATGTACATCATACACCACTCATGGGGCCTCTATCGCCCCACCACCTGCTCCTCCCTCAGGAGGAGGTGGTGGCCCACCACCACCTGCCCCAGGCGGTGGTGGAGGACCACCCACAGGACCCTCCTGCCCTGGCGGCAGGCGTCCACTAGTCATCGCCGCAAGCACTGTTGTTCGCCACACTATGGCCCGCCATGGTGGCGGCACCCCCACACACTGCTCCAGGAATATCTCGTCCTGGATACGCGTCCACATGCCCTCAGGCACATCCTACAACACCGTCTCCAGACGACGGCGTATGTCATCAAAATCTACTCCGGCCGCCGCCAGAGGAGCGTGTGATGGTCCCGCACTAGGGTCATCGAACCGACGCCTCCTTCCTGCCCTCTCGGGCTCAGCAGGTCACCCCGCGGCATCCTCCCGCCGACAACTCTCTCCCTGCGGTCGTCTCTCCGGCTCTTGATGATTCAGCGCTCTCTGCATCTCCACCTCGCACCCGCGAGGTGCCACATCTGCACATGCACAAAACAACAAACAACAGATAGTATCAGCATCTATATCATATGGACTACTCTCTCACAAAACAATCTACATCAAAAACATACACAATATAAAACATACATCGATGGTCAAACACCTCCCCTGGAGGCAGCACCATGTCTGGGTCACCCCGGAAGTCAACCCCAGCATAGGGGTACCGAAGTACTACCTGCGGCATCTGCCGCCATATCCGTGTCGCCTCTGCCGAAAAGAAGTGGCCACCTTCGCCACCACCGTGGCGAACCAAAACTGTCGACCGCCACCTCAATCACGGCTCTCGTGCTCCCGGCATCTCCAGCAGAACCCTCGGGCGCAACATCGGCACCCTCTCCAAAAACCAGGCCACTAAGATGGACCCGAAAGCAAACTCTCCTCCATCAGTGGACCGACAGTGGTCCAACTGTGCCACCATCCTATCATAAAGCGTCAGTCCCCAAGCGAACTGGTCGCCATCCAACACTCTCTCTAGCACCAACAGTTGGCCACCACTAATCCACTGGGTCGCCAGTGACCCATATACTCGTACAATCATCGTCGCTATACAACGATGAGCTAGGGAGTCGATAGCATTGATTCTCACCACAGTCCCAGACATGAAGTCCCGACCTGAGCAGTATCTCTTGCCAATATCGGCCAGCGGAATGGTCATGGGCAACACCGGCTCCGTCGGTAAGGGCGTTCCCCGAAAGGGGAGCCCAGTCAGAAAATAAATATCCTCCACCGCAGTGAAGGGAATCTGCTCTCCTCGCACGAGGAAGCAGTGCAGCTCCGGACTCCACATCTGGATCAGGAACTACAATAAATACTCCTGTGCCCGTATCAACGGGCACTCAAAAAACTTTAGCAACCCACAGGTTTCCAAAGTCACCCGCACGCCAGGCCCCTCAATGGCCACAGCATCTCGCAACTGGGCCCAGTCTCGCTCTCGCCACCGCACTGGCATCATCACTGTTGGCCACCTGCAAACAACACAGATTCCTATATTAGCTGAGACAACCATCAATAGCATCAAAAAGACTCATTTTTTACCCTTCAACCTCGCCTCCTAGGCACGGTTTTTTTTCCCACAGGCGCGCATATATGTGCGCCTGTACACTGAACAGGTGAGCCTCAATGTGTGCATGTTTGCTTCACAGGCGTTCTCTTTAGCGCGCCTCTTTACCATACAGACGCGCACCAGTACATGCCTGTCAAACCTACAGGCATGCACTGGTGCGCGCCTGTGCAACACACAGGCGCGCCATTTGGGCGCGCTTTAATTTCCCTCTACCACGCACCCATGTGTGTATATTTGGTATACAGGAGCGCACGTGTGCGCGCCTTTCACCGAATCGCCCACGCATGCGGGCCCACACCCTATAAAAAACCCCTAAATACCCCTGTACGGCCCTCCGTACACCCCTGCCAAAAAATTGAAAACCTATTTCTATGCAGGATGATCAGACCACTAACCTGATACTCGCAGAACGTCAATCGGATTCCTTGTCCTCCCCGAATATCCAGTCTCCTCTGAAAACTGCTCATCCAGTCACTATTGCAGTAGGTACAAATGAGGTGGCAATATGGGCCCTGTAGCTATATATAGGCCTTTTGTCAAACTTCCACTCACCATTCCGGGAGCCCAAGGTGTCCATTTTTCAAACCGTCTTCAGCCACGGGATCACCATCCCGCCACCTACATCACAGCCGTCCCTGGGTCACTTTTCATCCTGAGCCCCCAGGGAACCTTTTTTCATATCATGGTCAGGTACGCATGTGCATTGTCACATTTATCTAATACATTCTCATATCTTTGATTCTCTTCAGATGTTTTTCACTTTGGGTATTTGGTTGTTATGTGTGCAGGTACTTGCTCCTCATTCATCGACATCACCCCTTCAGGTATATACTCAGCACTGGCATGTAGTCTCTCCCGTTGTATTACATTTACATTTCCAGTCACGCCCTCTTATATTTACCTCTAGGATCTCCATTCTCGGCTCTGTAGTACCCACGCCTCCATTTGCATCATCGATACTGTTACCCGGTAGCATTCTACCCCACATGAGTTGTCCCATTCATAGCACCCTTTGCCACTTTTTGACACTCATGCTGTTTTTTTTTTATTACACTTTAGGGAAGGGAGTCCTCATAGTCTTTCATCATGTTGCGAACCAACCACATACTTCTTCTCCTCATTTTTCTAGCTTTCCATATGGACTCCCAGATTATCTCTTTACGGTTCTATTTTTTACCTGCACCTCCGCAGTATCATGAACCCTTCATTTCATAGACCATCAGTTTGCCCATCTGCGAACCTATCTTCATTTCACCTACCTCATACAGAAACTCACCAATGGGGCCCCCACCCTTCCTCAGTCTTCCAAGCACATTATGCCCTCCGTGGGACACCCATATCATACTGGGGCACCCGTTTCTGTATTTGTACATTTCTCCCCAATTATTCGTTATTTATTGTACAAACGCCTTTATTTTCAGTCATTACATTTTCTTTTGTCGTCATCATTGGCGACTTGCTTCCTTTTGGCCACACGCAACCCATGTCACCCTTGGTTGAAGCATTACTTATCATCTACCCTTGCCGGCATCGTCCATATCTTCAGAGTACTCCACAGATCACTTACCTATACCCTCTGAATTTGTTCACCTTGTCCCACCTCTGGCACAACTTATCACCGGTCTTGTCGTCCCCCTGACACTTGACCTTGTCACACGGTTGCGGCCGCTCTTTATATCATACATCCTTCAACCAAGGGAAGTCTTGAGTCTTCCCACTTTTTGACTTCATCCATGTACCTCTGCCACTTCCTCACCTTAGTAGATTCCACGAAGCCCTTTGCTTCTGGGAGTCGCGTTCCCCTTTTGTCGACATCAGCACAATTTTCCAGAAGGGCGACAATATCTTGATTCTCATTTTCCATTTAATGAGAGATTTCGGATGGCATAGGGGGAAACACCATTTCTCCCTGCTGTCATTGGCCCCCATAACATTCGACGCCAACACTTTCTCATGTTATGGTGGGTCTTACTTTGCGACTATTGTAGTTATTTCTATTATTTTCCGAAGACCTCTGGACTTGGCTAGGCTATCAATGCCCACATCATCGATGCTACTTATTACCACGATCACTGCCTATGATTCAGAGTATGTTCCTTTGCATAATTGTCTTTTGTATTTATCATCTCCCGCCCCCAAGGGCGCTGCAGTTGTCTACACAAACACTTCAGTCATCTTTTTCCAGGGTTACATAACACGAGCATGGGGCATGCCCGCCTCGTTTGTACACAGTTGTATATTTTTACGCACCTTATGGAAGGTCGGGTCCTACCGGTTCCTTTCTCCTCCAAAGGATTGCTCTGAACGATCCCACTATTTTCTCTATCTTACAACAACATTCTCAGTAGAAGAAACATTGATTGATTTCGGCTATACGTATGCTCCTAACCTCATCCATCAGGGGGCATCTGTTATCACTGAAATTTCGTCCGCACATGGCGACAAGAACTCAGCATCGTCAAAACAGTAATGAAGTCATTCATGGACTTTAATTAATACCACAGCATTCAAAAAGGGCAAAAAACTATATAAAGTAATGAAAAATTGAAGAGCGCTTTACAGAAGTTGGGCGCGCGCACACATGCGCGGAACAGAAACGTAGCATGCGCGCATATGTGCACGATGCGCGGTTGTTAGCGCAGAAATCCACGCACCTGCTAAACGGCGCATTTATTGAAATGGTCGGCCTCCCAACCACTTATGGATCAGCTCCCAAGCCGATTTGACCCTCAAATCTGAGCTGAATCCGAATGGTAGGCTGGTCAAAGACCTAATAATGCCCTAAAGAGCCTATTTTCACACTACAAAGGAGTTACACAATAACCCAATGCAATGCTATAAAAAGCCATGAATGCACCTCATTTTCTCAAGGAATTTCATGTAATGTTATGCTGCCTAGATTGTTTTAAGGACTCCATCCTTGACAAAGACACATTGGCATCATTTCATTGAGCAATCCACCTCTCCATTGAGTGGATGTGCTAGGAGTTCTTTCATCACCATTTTCATTTTCTTGTTGTAAGGAGAGCAAGCTTGTGAGGGCCCAAGAGCCTTCCCTTGGAGGAAGAAGGGACTCATTGTCCCATTTCTTCTTGGTGCTTTGATTTCATCAATAGACCAGCCTATTACATTGGTGACATGGGTGTTTGTGCTTTTACTATCTCTATGTCCCTATGCTTTTTATTTTGGTTTGTATTAGTTTAATTCTTGCTTATAGTTTGGTTTTTCTTTCTCTAACTTTTTCCTCTACAGCTGTCATGCTCAGCAGGACCCAACTGGGCATGTAAGCACCTCTTATTTTCTCACCAAGGTGACGAAAAGGGTGAAACAGATGGGATTGAGGCTTTGGATAACGCCTTTCTGAGACAATGGGGAGACAAAAAAGACTTCATGTATTACATGACAGAGTTTGGGTCCTTGAAGAGAAAAGAAGGAGAGTTTGTCTCTGACTTCTCTAAGAGATTCAATAAGATGTATCATAAAATCCCCACTAAGATTAAGCCCTCAGAAGCCTCTGTGAATATCACTTATGCTAGAGCTTTTGATCTCGATTTCTACCTTCTGTTGAGGGAAAGGAGAGCAGCCACTCTGGCGCACATACAAGACGCGGCCGTAGAAGTAGAGTCTAATATATTGGTTGTTGACTGGCTCAGGAGTAAGGCTAACAAAGACATACCCAGGAGGAGAGTTGAAGCCTCCTCATCCTATTCTTCTCCCCTTCCTCCTCAAATGGATGAGGTAACTAAAGTGTTGAAATCTCTATCAGCTAGGATGGAGAAGTGGGAGTTAGAGGGGAAGCCCACGTAGAGAAACCCCCAGAATACTGATAACAGAGGTTTCAGGAGGCCTGGTAACAATATGCCATAGACTTTTCCAAAGGAACAAAGGAGCAGAGACAGAGATGATCAGAGGATTCATACCCCTCTCCAAAACAGCATGGTTTCTCATGAGGAAGGAGAGGAGATAGAAGAACTTGACCCTGAAATTCACTGCATCGAGGACACTTCCACGTTTCCTCATTTGACTCAATCTGCATATCAAGAATCCCTTATCAACACTCAAATCAATGAGTTGAGTAAAGGGGAAAAGGCCAGCGACACCCCTAACAGATACAATCTCGGGTCAAAAAAGAAAGAAGGAAATTTTGGTAGCCATGATCAGCCCCTCATAGCAGAAAGGCCTACTAAAGCTGCAGCAACCACTACTAAAGAAAAGAAAGCGCAGAATGCTTCGCCAGCAGCCAAGGAACCTGCCTCCGAGGTAAGGGAAGCTCCTAAGTCTCTCTCCTCCTTTAGTTTTGAGCATGAGATTCAGAAGATTAGAATTCATGTACCCCTATCCGAGCTAGTTAAAAATGAAGATTTCAAAAGGTCCCTCGCCAAGCTGCTACAATGTGACCCCCCCCAGCCTTCCACGAACTCAATAAATCTCCAAGATGAAAAGCCATCATTCATCCTAGGTCCCATGGTAGAAGATAGAGATGATTCATCCCCTCCCTTCTACACCTCCCTGAACATACATGATAAAGTGTTGCATAATTGCCTCATGGATTCAGGAGCTTCCCACAACCTCATGCCCAAAATAGTCATGGAAGAGTTGGGACTGGAAGTGACAAAGGCTTATCATGATTTGTACTCTTTTGATTCAAGGAGGGTGCAATGTCTTGGAGTCATCAAAGATTTGGTGGTCTCTTTATTTTCGCTGTCAATGAAGAGTGTGGTCATGGACATGGTGGTAGCTGATGTTCCCCCCAAGTTTGGCATGATGTTGTCTAGGTCTTGGATTAAAAAGCTTGGAGGAACATTGCATATGGATCTCACATATGTCACCATTCCATTCTTTGGAGGGGAACACAGGAGGTTGTATAGAGAGGCCCAGCTAGCCTATATAATCAGTAATGAATCCAATCATACCAACCATCCTATATTTTCCCTTGACACTGATTTAGGTTCCAATCTACTGCAGCTCACTAATGCTCCCGAGCCTCTTCTAAAACTTAGAAAGAAGCCCACCACTTCTCATGAATTTTCTTCCCCCATCACCTCTGTCTGGAAAATGTTTTTTGATGGAGCCTCTTCTAGGGAAGGCGCTGGTGCTGGAATATTTTTTGTGTCACCTGCTCAGGAAACCATATCTCTGTCATACAAGCTAGAATTTGAAACAACCAACAATGTGGCAGAATATGAAGCTCTTATTCTAGGATTAAGAGTTGCAAAGGAAATGATAATTCAGGAGGTAGTAGTGTTCGGAGATGCAGAATTGGTAGTCCAGCAGATAAGAAATGCTTATCAGGTTAAGCATCCTCGACTCAGGAGTTATAGAAATGAGGTATGGGACCTAATTGACAGTTTCTTCTCAACATTTAACATTTCTTTCGTCCCGAGAGAGAGAACACAGTGGTAGATTCCTTGGCTACATCAGCAAGCAATTTCAAAGTGCCCTTGCCACCCAAATGCAGATACGATGTGGAAGTAAAATACAAGCCCTCTATACCTGACAATGTCAAACATTGGAAGGTGTTCGAGGATGATCCTGAGATCAAAAGATTCTTGGAGACTGTCGAAGAATTTTCAGAGATGCATATTGACCAAGACTCTGCCTCTGAAGAAAGGCTTGATGGGGGTAATTTTCTAAGTAAGATTGCAGAGCGTAGCATTGTGCAATTTCCCAGCAATCACATTCCAAGGGGACCGGTTCCTTTGGAAAGGATTTTTTATAGAAATGATGTGGCATTAAAAGGGGACATCTCAGAAAATGACGCTGATACAACTCAGTGCAACATTGGCACTGAGAATGAACCCAAGTTTGTCAAATTTTCCAGAAGTCTAACAAAGGAGCAGAGGGCGGAATACGCTAAACTATTGAGGGAGTTTGCTGATGTTTTTGCCTGGACCTATGAAGATCTCAAAACATATGACACTTCTTTCATTGAGCATAAAATCTCGTTGAAAAAGGAGGCAAAGCCATTTAGGCAGAAGCTAAGACAGATCAATCTTATGTTGTTTCCTATCATGGAGAGGGAAGTGAAGAAGCTGCTACAGGCCCAGATCATCATGCCACTGAGATATTCAGAGTGGGTGGCCAACTTGGTCCCAGTAAGGAATAAGAATGGAGAAATCAGACTCTGTGTAGATTTTAGAAACCTAAACAGGAGCTCACGAGAGGACAATTACCCCTTACCAAAAATGAAACACATATTGCAGAGGGTAACAGGAGCATCCAGGATTTCCATGATCGATGGCTTCTCTGGCTACAATCAAATCTCTGTTCTGCCCGAGGACAGGGAAAGGACGGCATTTACCACTCCATGGGGCACATTCATGTATGCTAAAATGCCTTTTGGATTGATGAATGCAGGGGCAACGTTTCAACGTGCCATGGACATAGCTTTCATTGGGGAAAGGGATAAGTTTGTGGTCATCTACCTGGATGACATAACAGTCTTTTCCAAATCTGATAGAGAACATTGTTGTCATCTCAAGAAGGTTTTTCTGAAATGCAGGAGTTTTGGCATTTCATTGAATCCCAAGAAATCTATGTTCGCCATGAAGGAGGGAAAGTTGTTGGGTCACATAGTATCAGTCGAAGGAGTCAAGATTGATCCTAGAAGAGTTGAGTCAATACAGACCTTATCAATCCCAAGATCCAGGAAGGAGGTCCAGTCTTTCCTTGGCAAGATTAATTTTCTAAGGAGGTTTATTTCTAACTTTACTGAGGTGGTAAAGCTTATAACGGTCATGTTGAGAAAGGGAAATGAAGTAAGGTGGACCGTTGAATCTCAAAATTCCTTTGAGCAGATAAAGAAGGCCTTGACTGAAGCTCCTCTGCTTATCAGTCCCGATTACTCAAAGGATTTCCTTATTTTCTCCTTTGCCTCACCTGACACAGTGGCTGTTGTTTTATTACAGACAAATGAGTCTAGGCTAGAGCAGTCGATTGCCTATTTTAGCAGAGCTCTGAGGGATTCTGAAGTCAGGTACGACATTATGGAGAAGCAAGCCTATGCCCTGGTAAAGGCTCTCAAAGCCTTTAGAACCTATGTCCTGCAGTCAAAAATCATTGCCTATGTCCCCTCGACCGCTGTTAAAGACATTCTTATTCAGCCTGACATAGATGGGAGGAGGAGTAAGTGGATATAGCCAATATCCTTGAGTTTGACTTAGAAATAAGGCCTACCAAATTAATCAAAGGTCAAGGTTTAGCTAAGTTGTTGGTTGAAGCAAATTGCAAAGCTTTGGGGGTAGGTGTCATCAATGAATGCTCAGAAAATCAGCAAGATCAGTTGTATGATATAGACCCTCAAGCAGGACCCCCGTTGGCTCGATGTCCCTGTTATAAGGATGTCGTATATTTTCTGCAGGAGTTGCAGCCTCCAGATGGCCTGCAAAGAAACAAGGCAAGAGCTCTGAAGCTCAAACCAGTCAGATACTGCCTTGTCGATCAAATTTTGTATTGGAAAGATCCCTTGGGGGTGATTTTGAAATGTATGAATCCATAAGAGGCTGATAGGATCATGGTTGAATTTCACGATAGCCAATGTGGAGGGCGTCATTTCTGGAAAGCCACAACCTACAAAATCCTCAGGGTTGGATATTACTGGCCCACCGTATTCACTGACGTCTGCAGAAAGGTCAGAGCCTGTATCAAATGTCAAAGTTTTGCAGGAAAACAACAACTCAAGTCTTTGCCTTTAAAGCCTGTGGTTGTTTCGGGGCCTTTCCAGCAATGGGGCCTAGATTTTATTGGAGAAATCCACCCTGCTTCTAGTGGGAAACACAGATGGATCCTAATTGCCATGGATTTCTTTACTAAATGGATAGAAGCTATTCCCACCAGGAGTGATTCCCACAAGGTAATCATTGGATTCCTGGAAGACCTCATCACAAGATTCGGTTGCCCAAGCAAGATCGTCACTGATAACGCAACCTCTTTCAAGGTTGAGCCTTTAGCCAAGTTCTGTGAGCAATTCGGGATCAAACTGATTCACTCCACCCCATACTATCCCCAGGGAAATGGTTTAGCAGAGTCCTCCAACAAAAGCCTGATAAGGATCATCAAAAGACTATTGGAGGACAACAAAAAGGATTGGGATTCAAATTTGAAATTCCCTCTATGGGTTGATCGAGTGACCACAAAGAGATCTATAGGCATCTCCCCTTTCATATTAGTTTATGGAGCAAAAGTTGTTTTCCCTTCTCAGCTAGCCATTCCTGTAGCAAAGTTATTCCAGGATTATCAAGAAGAGCCTGATGACATTATCAGAAGAGTTCATCAACTGGTGGAAGTCCAGCAGGCCAGAGAGCAGGTAATGGACAGAATTCAGGACCATTAGCAGAAGGTCAAACTGGCTTTTGACAGGAAGGTCAAGAAGAAGGAGTTTGAGATCGGGGATTTGGTGCTTAAGTGGGATGCACCCATACAGGATAAAGGCAAACACAACAAGTTTGACGCCCTATGGATCGGGCCCTTCAAAATATCTGAGGTTTTCTCAAACAACACGTACAGGTTGCAGGATTTGGAGGGTGAAGAGGTTTTCAACAGCCCAATAAATGGGCATTTTCTGAAGAAATTTTTTGTTTGAGCCTTAGATGGCTCCTTTGTTTGTAAATATTGTCCTTTTGGTTCTTTGTTTATTTTCATTTTTTATTTTATGGCTTAGTAAATGACTATGTATCCCAACAGAAGGCACTGAAGCTGCAAAATGAGTTCTTAGAGCATCACAGGGACGACTCTGTCCCCCATGGAGCCTAAATGTTAGCACCAATTCTTGCAAGCGGGGTGTTTTTTTCCGATTTCAGACCCTTGATGTAGAATGCGAAGAAATGGAGTGTGGAAACCCATCAAATGCGTTCTAGTCCAAGACCGCAGCCTAAGCGTCGAGTGCAGCCCACGGGAGAAGTCCATTTTGGGTTTAAAATCAAGCGAGCGAGCAGTCTGATTTCAACGGCAAGGATCAATTAGCGAAGCAGATCGATGGTCAGCGGGAAATCGCAATTAAACGAGTTGTGCCATGATTAGTGTGATGGAGAGTGCTTATATTACATTCATCAAATGATTAGGACCGTCCATTCAGAGGGACGCGTGGCACGCAATTAGGCTATGTCGCCACTTCGTCCATCGCGACCTTGAAGCGCTTTTCTTTGCAACTGGGATCCCTAAGACGCAAAGTGTCGAAGGCGTCCCAGACCCAAGCCCACAGTATTGTTGAGAGGATTGGGACCGTTCATCAGGAGGACACGCGGCGCAAGATCTGAGCCAAGGGGTGGGGCCTTTCGGGATTTTCATAGTGAAACCGTCGACGTCATCTCAGTCGTTCAATCCAAAGGACACGTGGTGCAAGATCTAGTCACGTTGGCATTTCGGCATTCGGTATTTCAAAGGGTAAGGGCTCCTCATCATTTCACATCTCAAAACCCCGAACCCCAAAGTGCCGAAAGCACCCAGAGTCGGGCCCACAGTTTTGGCACATGGTCACAAAAGAGCAGGCCTGGAGAAGGGGTGCTAACGTTTATCGCGTGGCAAGGTAGGTCCCGAAGCGCCAAAAGAATCTCAGTCGTCCATTTCGCAGGGACACGTGGTGCGTGATTAGGCTTTTCGTCTTTTCGCCCATCGCAACTTTAGAGCACAAGAAGCAGCTCCTTCATAGTTGCAAGATGTGAAGCGCCGAAAGCATTCAGGACTCGAGCCCACAATATCACCGAAAGATCTCAGTCGTCCATCCAGAGAGAACCGTGGCACGTGATTAGGCTATGTCGTCGTTTCGCCTATCGTAACTTTGAAGCATGAGGAACAGCCTCCTCCCAGTCGTGATATGCGAAGTGTCGAAAGCACCTTTGAAGATAGGCACAAGGTCACAGCCCGTAGTCACTTGGGGGCAATAGAAAGAGTTGTACGAAGGGGGTTGAAGCGTCGGTATTAGATGCAGAAGGAATCATTGTGTTCTCCAAGTGCCAGTTCAACTTAATCTCAATCCTGATACCTGCTCGGAGTGAATGAAGAAGAGAGAGGGTGGTTGAAACCTCACCTCACTCATTAATTGCGAGGTATGGATGTCCCAGCAAGAAGTCTGCCCGAGATGGTTCTCTGTACTAGTTTTCCCACAGAAGCCATGCCAATGTCCTCGACTCACCAGGGAAGTCTGTGCATGCTAATTCGGCATTTAAGGGCTCAGCTACCCCTTAGCATGAGCCATGCAGAGTTAAGATGGCGTATGACATAGGCGTGCAGGCCAGATTTGATTGAAGAGACGCCCCATCCTGAAAGTCTAGCACGCCTCTGTTGTATGAATTTTTCTGAGTATATGTACTCAATTTTTGTATTTTGTTTAGTATCGATGGTTGAGCAAGGCTCCTGATTGTAAAAGATTTAATGAAGCATTGGTTATTTTGGTTATGCATTGACTCTTGAGACTTCTTGCCTTATGAATGTCAGTTTCTTTCATATCTTTGTTTGCATTGTGTTAGAACAGCTCGAAATTGGAGGATCCAGTCGAGTTTTAGTTGTTATAGGATGATGTAGGTTGGGTCACTGTAACAGTTGCGTTGTCTCTAATCGGTCTTGTGATTTTCTCAACGCTGAATGACTTGGAATTGGAGGATCCAGTCAAGTCACCCCTTCAATTCCCCGAAACTCTGAACCAAGAGGATCTTGCATTTAGAGTTTTTCTTTTGCAAACTGCTGAAAGGCCTGTGGCCCGAGGTAGTTTTGCTCACTCCTCTCACCAAGTCTTCCACCTGCTCATTTTACAATCAACCCACTGACTGAAGTTAGATCAAGACCTCCTTTGTTATTTACATACCAGACCTAGTCCCTGAGCTAGAGTGATTTTGTCCTGGGTCTCTAACCATTTGATAACCCATTAAACTTATCGTGACATAAAACTAATGGGCGTTGGTCTCTGCTCTTGTCACAATCCAGGAGTGACTTCTGACACTAACAGGGCCAAACCAAATGTTTTCAAATTTACCATGCTTGGACTTATCATCCCTTCTAGCGTCCCACCTCAAGACCAGGTCACCTTTCTGAAAAATCTCCTTCTTGGTTTTCATATCAAAGGCTGATTTGATCTTGCTCTGGTATGCTTATGTCCTCTAATCTAGTGCCTCTCTCTTTTGTTGAACTTCTATAATCTATAAGATTCTCCTTTGGATGTCATTGGGCTCTAGAGAAAGGAGGAGTAGATATATTGGGAGGTGAGTGGAGGTGAGTGGAGGATAGGTGTTGGGTGTTGATGTTGAAATAATGTAACTGCAAAGTGTATTCTTATTATTATTTGATATATTATTCATAGGATCAATCCCCATTGTGGATTGATCATGTCAGCTATTGTAAAAGGACCAAATCCCCTTTTGTGTATTGGTCATAATATAATTGTAATAGGCAAAAGAAGAACTCAGCCCCAGAATATATCAAAGAGGCCCCAGATTATAATAAAGGTGGTTATAACCACCCATATTAAGAATTCGGCCATGCCAATGAAGAGACACTTCACATGTGTCAGATTAGTATAAATAAGGAGGCTAGCGCCTCACTTAGACACACCTCACTTGCTCATTGAGAGACAAGTTTTGGAATTGCAGTTGAAGAAGAGAGAGAGAGAGAGTGGCTCATCTTTGGGAGAGGATCTTCTATATTAGCTTAAGTTATCTCTTGGCATTGTATTGGCTATCTATAACAAGGAAGTTTTGTTGGGTTTTCTTCCCCTAAAGGGTTTCCCAGGATAAATGTTGTGTCTCTTGTGATTGTATATTTCTTACTAATCTTGTCTTATGTTGTTGTTATCTATTGAAATGAAAAGAACTATAATAATGTCTTAAACATTAACATGGTATTAGAGCCAAGCTGAAGAGAGCATATTTCACAAGAGAAAAGTGAAAAACGTCACTTTTGTCGTACATGCAAATTAGGGTTTTTTGTTGGAGAGATATTTCAGCCCTAAAACCATCTAGAAAAGTGCACCCTCCCCCAAGGATTACTTTGGCACTCTCGGTGCACTTTTTCAGTGGCTAGATCTCCCAAAAAGTGAAACCCTAGTTTCACAAAGTACCAGAAAACCAGAGAACCAGAGGTACCAGAAGTACCAGAGTACCAGAGGTACCAAAAAACCAGAAGCACTAGTCCAGAAATCCACAGATCAAGTTTGGAGGGGTAAAAGTTGGATTTTCTTAGATCCAAGCACACCAGGCTACTCACCTCAGCCAAGCACATCTCCTAGTAAGTTCATATTTTGATTTTGAGCATTTTCATTTTTTGGTCATTTTCCCAGCTCCAGGTAAAAGATGTCTGCAAGCACGAAGCTTGCTGACAAATTGGAAGGTGTGGAAAACTTCTGTGTCTGGAAATATAGGATCAGCATGATCCTTGAAGAGAATGACCTGGCAAGATTCGTCAAAGAATAAGTACCGGAACCCGACGATGCTGCATAAAAAGCCAAGCATCTAAAGGACACAATTAGGGCCAAAAGAATCATTGCAGATTCAATCAAAGACCACCTGATTCTCTATGTGTCATCAAAGAAGACTCTGAAATAAATGTTTGATGCCCTAAGCAGATTGTACAAAGGAAATAACATAAACTAGAAGATGAATCTAAGAACTCAACTAAAGAATACGAGGATGCAGAAAGGAGAAACAATCCAAGAATATTTCTCCAAAATATCAGAATTTAAAGAACAGTTAGAAGCAATTGGAGACACCATAGATGAAGACGAACTCATAATGACAGCTCTTAATGGTCTCACAAGACCTTGGGATGCATTCATCCAAACGATTTGTGCCAGAACGGAGAAACTGAAGTTTGATTGTCTATGGGAAGAATGCATTCAAGAAGAAACAAGAGTAGCTAACCATGAAGCACTACTAGAAAAATATGATGATCAAGCCTTAGCTACTCACACCAAAAGAGGAAGGAAGAAACCCTACTTCCATAAGGAGACTCATAAAGAGCCTCAACCGCCAAACAAATTCAATAATTAAAAATCTCATCCAAAGAGATTCCAGAAGAGAGGAAAACAAAGGGAAAGAGATTATTCATCTGTACAATGCTATCATTGTGACAAGATGGGACACATAGTGAAATTCAGTCCATCTAGATGAGAAGAATACAAGAGGAAACATAAGAGGCACCATGCCCATGCAGTTGAAGATGAAGAGCCACCTCCAAAGATGATAAGAGAGAATATCAAATACTATGTCTTAATCTCGTTAGGATCAGTAACACCTGGAGAGGACACGTGGCTCATTGATAGTGGGCCTCCAAGCACATGACAGGTCAGAGAGACATTCTCTCTTGTATTTCAGACAAGAAGTTTTCTCAGAAAGTGACACTTGGAGATGATTACCAATATCCCATCAAGGGAGTGGGAGATTCAAGATACAAGCTAAATTCAGAGAACTCCATAAAGATGAAGGACGTACTCTTTGTACCAGGTTTGACAAAGAACCTACTCTCCATTTCTTCTTTAGAAAAGAAAGGTTTCATAGTTTCCTTTATAGATGGAGAATTCCTCATGTGGGCTAAAGGAGAAACCTTGAATGAAGCAATCATCATTGGAAGAGAAGAAAATAGTTTGTATAAGCTAAAGGGTCACTCAGAGGCTGCCATGACCCACACCATTGAAAACTCATGTGAACTTTGGAATATAAGATTAGCCCACATCAATTACAAGGTGCTACCATACATATGCAAATCTACCACAGGTCTACCAGAATTCAAAATTGACCATGAAGGTGTGTGCAATGGATGTGCGCAAGGGAAGAACATCAAGAGCCCTTTTCTGAAGAGAGATAGCAAAGTAGAAGGAGTCCTAGAGCTCATTCATTCAGATGTGTGTGGCCCAATGCCATCATCCTCCATTAGAAGGTATGTATACTATGTATCATTTATTGATGATTATTCTCGTAAGATTTGGGTGTATTTTTTGAAATCTAAAGATGGAGTGTTCAGCAAGTTCAATGAATTCAAAGCCTTGATAGAGAACCTTTTTGAAAGAAAGATCAAGATACTCAGGTCAGATAATGGAGGAGAATATACCTCAAAAGAGTTTGTGAGATTCTGCAAGGATGTTGGGATCAAGAGGGAACTCACAACTCCCTATAATCCTCAACAAAATGGTGTAGTTGAATGAAAGAACAAAACGATAATGGAAGTTGTGAAGACTATGATCCATGATCAAGATCTTCCAATGTGCTTATGGGCAGAAGCAGCAATGACAATTGTTTATGTGCAAAACCGATTATCCCAAAGTGCACTTGGGTTCAAGACCCCGGAAGAGATGTTCACCGGAAAGAAGCCAGAGGTAAGCCATCTCAAAATATTTGGTTGCCCAGTATTTATACATATACTGAAAGAGAAAAGAAACAAGCTGGAACCCTTAGGAAAGAAGGGAATATTTGTGGGATACTGTGAGGTCTCCAAGGCCTTCAAGATCTATATACTAGGTCACCGCCATATTGAGGTCAGCAGGGATGTGACCTTTTATGAAGATGCAGTGCTCAATAAATCGAGA
>ML826547.1:43468-103932 GCA_009831015.1 Picea engelmannii
TGGAACCCTTAGGAAAGAAGGGAATATTTGTGGGATACTGTGAGGTCTCCAAGGCCTTCAAGATCTATATACTAGGTCACCGCCATATTGAGGTCAGCAGGGATGTGACCTTTTATGAAGATGCAGTGCTCAATAAATCGAGAAGATTCCAGCTTGAAGAAGTACGTGAAGAAGAACCCGTAATCCCCAGAACTGCAGAATCAGTGAGGGAGTTTCCCAGAGCTACGGAACCAGTGAGGGAAGACATAGTTTCCCATGATGAGAAAATTCCAGAAGACCATGACATGATAGAATTTCAAGAACCACCTCAGATGACAATCCTCCATTAAATAAATCCATCTTGGGATAGAGAACTCATTCAAGATGGAGAGAAGTATGGTGTTCCCCAAGGAACCACGAGACAAGTGAAAATACCAAAGTCATTCTCTAGTTATACGGCTTTGATGTGTGACCTCCTAGAGAAGGAGCCTACCTGCTTTGAAGAAGCCATTCGGATGAAAGAATGGGCAGATGCCATGACAGAGGAATACCAATCCATAATAAAGAATGATGTATGGGAAATAGTTCCCAAACCGAAGAGTAAAGACGTGGTATCCTCCAAATGGCTCCTCAAAATAAAACATGTTGCTGACAGAAGTATTGAGAAGTATAAAGCAAGATTTGTCACTCATGTATTTTCTCAAAAGGAAGGCATCGAATATGAAGAGACATTCTCTCTTGTATCCAGATACACTTCAATCAGAACCATCATAGCCCTTGTAGCTAAGATGAAGTGGAAGTTGCACCAGATGGAAATAAAGACAGGCTTTCTAAATGGTGTCATCGAAGAGGAAGTGTATATAGAGAAACCTCAAGGATTTGAAGTTGAAGACAGGATGTCTCATGTCTGCAAGTTGAAGAAAGCCTTGTACAGATTGAAGCAAGCTCCTAGAGCTTGGTATGGCCGGATAGACAATTTCCTGACGATCTTGGGCTTTACCAAGAGTAAATCATATTCTAACCTCTACTTCAAGGTTATGAACGATGAACCAGTAATATTACTGCTATATGTGGATGACTTATTCTTAACCGGAGAAGAAAATCTCATCACTAAATGTAAGAAGAGACTTGCCTCAGAATTTGAAATGAAATAACTTGGCCTAATGCATTATTTCTTAGGTCTTGAGGTATGGTAGAGTCGAGAGAGGATCTTCCTTAACCAAGGGAAGTATGTAGTCGAAATCCTGAAGAGATTCGACATGTTAGAATGCATGTCCATGAATACACCCATGGAAGCAAAGTTGAAGCTGTTGGTTGACACTTCATCAGAATTGATTGATGCCACGTTGTATAGACAGATCATTGGATCGTTGATGTACCTGACGAACACCAGACCAGACATTTGTTTTTCCATGAACACCTTGAGTCATTTTCTGGTAGAACGTAGACATGTTCACCTAGTGGCTGAAAAACATGTGATGAGGTACCTTAAGGGTACAATAGATTGTGGTCTCAGCTATGATGGAGATCATGATTTCACATTGAGTGGATATACTGATGCAGATTGGGCAGGAAGTGTTTCTGACAAGAAAATCACTTGAGGATGTTGTTTCAGTTTGGGATCAGCCATGATCTCATGGCAGAGTAGAAAGAAATCCATCATTTCTCTTAGCACAGCGGAAGCAGAATACATTGATGCATGTTCTTCCAACTGTGAAGCTATATGGCTTTGAAAGTTGTTGATCGGTCTATTTGACCTAGAGATGGAAGCAACCACGATCCTATGTGACAACCAGAGCTACATAAAGATGACAGAGAATCTTGTATTCTGTGATAGGTCGAAGCACATAGAGATCTGATTTCATTACATTTGTGACATGGTGCAGAGAGGAGCCATAAAGCTCCAGTACATTAGCATGGATGAACAGGTTGTTGATGTGTTGACCAAGCCTCTATCTTGTGTAAAGTTTGAGAACTTTCGAGATAAGATTGATATATTCTGAAAGGACCTTCCTTGAAAGGGGGAGTAGTTGTTGTGATAATACATCTCTTGCTTCCAGCTTTATTGTTGTGACGTAAATCAAGACGATGTGATGAGACTAGAATTGTGCTTCTGGCTTAACATTTGTGACGTAAAGCTAGGCTAGTATCCTTCTTCCATCTTGATTGTTGTGACGTAAAGGAGGATGAGTATCTTGCTTCCAGCTTTATTGTTGTGACGTAAAGCAAGATGGTGAGATGAGACTAGTACTGTGCTTCCGGCTTAATATATGTGACGTAAATCCAGTCTAATATCTTTCTTCCAACCTGATGGTTGTGACGTAAAGAAAGACGATGTGATGAGACTAGTATTGTGCTTCAGGCTTGATAGTTGTGATGTAAATCCATTCTAGTATCTTGCTTCCAGCTTAAGTGTTGTGACGTAAAGCAAGACGTTGAGATGAGACTAGTATTGTGCTTCCAGCTTAAGAAGTTGTGACGTAAAGCCAGTCTAGTATCTTGCTTCCAGCTTGATTTTTGTGACATAAAGCAAGACGAGTATTGAGCTTCCATCTTGACAGCTGTGACGTAAAGCCAGTCCTGTATTATGATGAGCCAGCCTCATGTTCTGATGATGATGATTTATTAGTTTTATACTAATTCATATTGATGCAGATGATGATTGCATTCCTTTGAGAATGGCGATGTTGTCGATGAAGAAAACTTCCAATGATTTATAGATACGCCAATCAGTGTTCCAAGATGATATTGATGATGTTGTCCTCTCACCCACTTGATGTTGTTGATGATGTTACCCTCTCTCTCTCGCCTGATGTTGTTGAATAATACCCTTCTTGTTAAGGGAGAGTGTTGAAATAATGTAACTGCAAAGTGTTTTCTTATTATTATTTGATATATTATTCATAAGATCAATCCCCATTGTGGATTGATCATGTCGGCTATTGTAAAAGGAACAAATCCCCTTTTGCGGATTGGTCATAATATAATTGTAATAGGAAAAAGAAGAAGTCGGCCCCATAATATATCAAAGAGGCCCCAGAATATAATAAAGGTGGTTATAACCACCCAAATTAAGAAGTCGGCCCTGCTAGTGAAGAGACACTTCACATGTGCCAGATTAGTATAAATAAGGAGGTTAGCGCCTCACTTAGACACACCTCACTTGCTCATTGAGAGACAAGTTTCGGAATTGCAGTTGGAGAAGAGAGAGAGAGAGTGGCGCATCTTTGGGAGAGGATATTTTGTATTAGCTTAAGTTATCTCTTGGCATTGTATTGGCTATCTATAATAAGGAAGTTTTGTTGGGTTTTCTTCCCCTAGAGGGTTTTCTTCCCCTAGAGGGTTTCCTAGGATAAATGTTGTGTCTCTTGTGAGTGTGCATTTCTTAGTGATCTTGTCTTATGTTGTTGTTATCTATTGAAATGAAAAGAACTATAATAATGGATTAAACATTAACAGGTGAGAGGAATGGTATCGGGAGGAAATCCGAGAGGATTTCATAGGGGGGGTAGGGAATAAGTGGATTAGAGAGGGGAGGTTCTAGGAACATGGGAAGGCGCCACATTAGTTGGGGACCACGGTGGGGAAATCACTTTTCCCGGACTCCCCCCCTCCACCACTAAACGTAGAATGGTCGAGGGGGTCTGAGATGCGATAAGGACCATTGATATGGAGGATGAGGATGTCGCTGAGGCGATCAGCGCGGGAGTTAGGCGGGGAACAAGTGGCAAAATTTGAGCAGTAGCGTGAGTGTGAGTGGAGGTGAGTGGAGGTGACATGGAGGTGGCATGGTGTCATATAAGCATGTGATTGCGAAAGTTTTCGAGGGTGGTTTGGTTCCACACCGCTCCGGCCCCCGCAATCCACCACAAGTTTCCAGGTACCCTTCCAGCAATACCATGGTTCTAATTGCGGGATCGCTTTGGAAAATTACAATTTGAGCAGTTTACATCCCCTTAATGAAGTGTGGTCATCGATCTAATTAAAATATTTGATGTGGGTGACATTTACCTGTTGCAAGGATCAACGGTTCTTGTTGATCTAAGATCAATGGTCCATATTTACTTCGGGACTTCGGGCTTCGGGAGTTTTGAATGTTGTTCTTGGAAATATCATGGAGGAAAATCACCGAAGTGAATGATCTGCCTCCACATGTCCTTGCTAATGGACGGTCCAGATTCACTTCTATACTTCCGGTCTTCGGTCTTAGGGTAATTATTGTACTTCATGGGTTCACTCTTGATGTTAAACCCCATGCAATTTTGACTCTCTGAATGCACGAAAACCATCGATCTGATTGTCCTAATGGATCTCCACCGTTGAAAGTTAACCTGTATGTTCCCATAATATGAGACTGAAATTGACCGCTCTGGATTGCTATGTTTGTCCACGGGTGTTTCCTATGCATATAAAAAGGCCTGGTCGACCTATTGTGAGCTCAATCAATGGAAAATGTGATGACAAGCATTCTGAACCAAATACGACATGTATTTATCCTTCAGGAAAAACAGAAACAAAAATGTGCAAAGACTCAAACAAGAAAGAAATGAATAAGAACCAAGTCACTCAAAAATGGGAAAATGACTTAACCGACCCGAAGAGGAAAAATTGATGAAGGCATAGGGAAAAGAGAGAGGAGAGGCAGGAGTGAAGACCTAGGTTACTGTTATCCCCGATTTCTAGGGATAACTAGGAGATCATGTCTCGAGGCCCACAGTTCCTAGACATGGAGTATCGAGAGCAGGATTGACCTGAGCATGGCCCTGGAGGGCCCATCTTTCTTCCTCTTCATCAGACTTGTCATGTCAGCAGCAGCAACATCCATCACCTTCGGCTTGGACTTGTATTAGAGAAGACTCTTGCTCCATGAGGTAATTGGTCCAGGTATCATGGTATGTGTCATATTTGATCGTTCTAACCTTCAAATATATGCATCAAATTTCTTTCATTTCTGACGACTGCTTGGATCTTACATTGACCCACTTGACCAAGGTTGGGGGGATTGACAGGGTACCCTAGAAAGCTTGTACCCATAAGTTTTGGTTAGCCACCAGGGGGGATTTTGAAGATCCGTCGTCTGCTCCCATCATATCATCATTATTACATCTTATCTCCCACTCATCTATCCCATCCCCCTAGTCCGGACATTAGGATGACCTGTTTGTGGGGTTACACCTTATCTTGTGGGAAGAAGGGTCTAAGGGCCCAGGAGGTAAAAGCAGCTGGTAAGAGATAAAAGCCAATAAAAAATAAAGCCTAGAGATGCCTCGCCCAAAGATCCCCAAGAAGGAAATAAAAAGGCTCTCAATAAGAAACAAGAGGGACCCAAAGAAAAATGACAAAACAAGACCTAGCTAAGAGGATGGGGGGTCTCATCACGAGCCAGCCCATTATGTTCATGGGTACCTAGCAGTATGACATTGCCATTATCTGGTTACCACGCCAGGGCAGTGACCTTTGGTGACATGGCCAAGGGAAAGGGGGTCTCATCACAAGCCAGCCTTATCATCTCTATGAAAGTACTTGTGGGTAACATTGTCAGCTCTGGTCACCACGCCAAGGCAGTGTCCTCTAGTTAGACCTTGGAATAAAAATAAAGAAAAATTAATAAAGAAAAGAAAGAATAAAGGCAATAAAGGGCTTGGAAAGAATTGCATCCATGACAGGTACAGCTCACCTCCTACAAAGGCACCCACGGATAATATCACCCTTGTCTTTCACTATGTCTGGACATCCTTTGACCACACCACCTCGTGTTACATGACTTGGATGATATCCTCTGGAAACTTTCATTTTCTTATGGATGCTGGCCCAATAGGGCATTTTGTATTTTTCTTCAGCTTTGTATAGTAGGTCATTGTAATGTCTTTGATCTATTGGATGATATGCTAGGGGTTTTATGCATGCATTTGATAAAATTAATGATGAAATAGGATTGACATTGCTATGATCCCTAGGACTAATGAGCCCATGGAGGGCGAATTTTTTGATGTGCAGGACCATGCCCGACGGACAGGTACCAATTGGACTAGTACACATGGGGAGATGATTAGTTCGGACCTCCATGGGGCTGAAGATCCCATCAGATGGTTGCTAGGACCTCATTAGGGCCAGAGACAGGACAATGATTGGTCGAGCCTTTGCACGAGAAAAGAAGGAGGACGTTTTCATCCAAGACGCTTTGGCTGAGCCCAGCCCTGGGGGGTTGACCCACTACAGGTGGAACGTGTCCTTTTGGATGCCCCAGGACATCATCTAGGAGCCATGATGTCACCTCCAGTGTATGGCACCTTGACAGAGCATTTTGGCATGTGTGGTAGAGTTTGGAGGCCCAAAGAGGGCCAACGTTTGTCATCTTGTGCTTCTTTTTTCCCTAAAAAGGGCCAAAGTCTTCCTCAGAAGGGCTTGACGTCTTGCTTATTGCTCATTTAGGGTTTCATTTAATAGTTTAATGTAAAACAGTATGATTTTTGGTTATTAGCCTTATTGGCTATTTTTAATGACCTAATTTTAATTAGAGGTCATGAGAATACTATATATTGAGGATGTTTTTCCCTCATTTAATAACACAACTCACTCACACTTGTGAGGTCTGATTTTTGTACCCTCCTAGGGTATTATTTCTTTCTAAGTGAGGCGCACTTGTTATTGGAAGGATTTTTTGGCATCTTTTGGCATTTCTCTCCAAGGAAGGTTTACAACTAGGGTTTGCACATGCTTTCTTCATGGTATGTAAGTGATTTTCTTGCAAAAATTCTTAATTGAATGGTTGTAGGTTTAATTTCTTGCATTTTCTTATTAAATTGTTGATTTAAAACCCTAGGTAACAAGCACACAAGTAGGTTATTGTTTCATGTCCCCTTAGAGAGAAATATTTCAGCCATTGAAGAAGGAGGATTGAGCCTAGCCTTTGCCACACTCATCTTGTTTCTTCCTCTGAGCTAGCATTGAATTTTATAGGTTGAAAAGGGGGTGACATCCTAGACCTAGGTTATCTACAACTAGGGCCATCATCTTCTAGGGTTTGAAAGCCTTGTCTTTACAACACTTTCTCTCACCTCATCCATTGTTTAAATTTATCATTTATGATAGCCATTTTTCCAAGTTGACCTAAGGAAGGAGGAAAGAGCATGAGGCCTTGCTTAAGCAACACCAGAGTGAGCCTCTTTCCCCTAGGGTTTTGATTCTAGGGCCCTGCCTTTGCAGCACTTTAGAACCCTTCCCCTAGTTTTTAAGTCTTCATCCTTTCAAAACTGTGTGCCCTTATCTTGCTTGACTCCATATACCCTAAGGCACTGATCGCTAACCTCCAATGTTGAAGTCCTAGTGTACAAAACCACTCTCAAAACTCTAAATTTGAAACCCTAACTAATAAACTAACCTAACTAAGGTTGACGTCACAATTGGTTATCTCATCTTGACGCAACAAGTGTTGAATATAAGCAATTAAATGATGATTTGAAGCATTTATTGAATAAAGTGTTGATTGGATACATTGTTAGCTTGATCATCTTGATAGTTATTGATGAATTGATGCTTTTGCCATAGCTGATTGATAAAACGTTGACTTCATTGGTATCTATTGTTTTACATTGCTTATTAATTGATGTCAGATAGTCATTGAAGTACTAACCATTGAGTTATAGCTTGCATATATATTGTATTATTGTTGTCTTGTTCCGGGAAGGTGTTTTCATTTGGGCATACACTTCTTTATTGGTTGATTAGCCAGACTATCTGACTTTGGTGGTAACTTGTGAGGGGGAAACTTTAATCTTGACTTTATACCTTAGCCTCTTCAAAACCCTAGGTTGTCGGGGACGTCTCCCCTAGGTTAACCTCCCTAAACAGAAAGAACCTCCCCATTGAGGTGACATTGGGTGGGGAAGGTTCTTGTTACGCCAGTTTGCCTTCAATTCTCTAGCCATTTGACCTAGCTACAAACTGTGCAATAACAGTTACAACACGGGACTTGGATATTACTTATGAAAAAGAAACCTCCCAGAGTCGATAGGTAAGATATTTTATGACTCCATAAATATTAAAACATCGTCGAGTAACCTTGTTCCTTTCACTCTCATTAATTGGTCCATAAAGAACATCTATTCAACATGATTTTAACCCTTTTTCCATCCAATAGATTATCCAGGAAAAAGGTATGCCTCAAGAGACTTGTCTCGTCAGGAGAGTCTCCTTAGTTATATTTTATATTTTTTCAGGGTAAGGAGACTAAACCTAGAAAAAGGCTATGAGTCCATATTTAATCTCTTTTTAGACTCCTTAAAATTGAAAATATTGTCGAGTGATATTGTCTCAATCACACTTGTTAAAATGGTTTTGAACATACGTCTTTTCGATATAATTTTAACCCTTTGTCGAACCGGCTAGAATAATTGCAAAAAAGGAACTCCCTGGAGTCTTCTTTTAGCATTTTTTCAGACTCTCTAAAACATGAAAAACCCACTGAGCTTACCTTCTTTAGGCTCGTAAAAATTCACATGAAAGGAGTCTTGTTGTTTCATGCTTAATCACATTGCAGGTCTCATATTTGTGTCTTTGGCCTAATGCCAACTCCATGTTTCTCTCAACTAAACCTTTAAATAATTCATTATACGTAAGCCTTGCAACACTTTTCTCCCTTTGTGATCTGACACCCTGACCCATGGACGAATTTTCCCTGAGTGTCTTTATCCTGCACATTCTCCTTGCCCTGAGCATCAGTATGTTCCATGCACTTGGAACCATTTTTCTTTCTCACGACACTCGTTCCTCCTTTGTAACGTAGCATTCTTTTATTCTTTTTCAAGCTCGTCAAAATTTTGAAAAAGATAAAAGAAATCAAATATTCCAAAAAGAGGGGATGGGATATATCAATTCTTTTTTTGGAAACAATATAGTCGCCCTTGGACAAAGCACATCCTTTTGTTTGTTCACCAATCATTAGGATATAGTATGACCTTAGGAAGTTGTTCTCGCTACATAGATATATGTCCTCCTCCATTTGGTTACTCTTCCAAACATATGGAGAGTTTGTGGTGCCTCCTGCATCACAAACTTATGTCAATATTATGCTTCCTAAGTTTGATCATCTTTCATGCTTTTTTCCAAGGGAAGTTGTATCCAACCTAAGTCGACCATTCTACAATTTGTCTCTTGACTTTCATGAGTCATCCTTTTCGAGAGTCCAGTCAAGTCTAGATTCAAAATCGACAAAGTTTTGTGCCTAATGGTCGAGATCCTCCAATATTTCCCCGACGGCATGTCGAAGACCTCATGGTGGTGAGTCTTACACTCCTATTTTACTCCTACCTAATTTGTTGAAGATATTGAAGTTTTTTCTCGAGCTATGATGTCTTCATCTCCAACCGCAAGCATCAATTCTTCTTGACGATGCATATTATATTGTACTTGAATATCATCGAATGATTTTGAGATGTAGATACGTTGTGTATTGCTCGTGACTACACTTTATATAGACATTTATATGACATGGATATGTAGTGTACTTGATTGGTAGCCATGATTATTTCATCTCGAGCATGGGTATGCCCGCCTCGGAGAGATTGTTATTTTGCAGATGGCGTGCTCTCGAACTCTGGGCCCGGGCTCACTCAAATTCATGCCTTCCCACTGGTAAAGATATTGTAATGTATTTCAGGCATCGATTTCTCTTGTGAACTCACACATTAGGGGGGCATCTTTTATAGCCTTAAAATTCCCTAACTATGCATACACGGCATTGGCCTTTTTCCTTACACAATTTGCCAAATTACTGTTGAGGATCTCTCTTAAAAAAACCATTTTTTGGAGCATGTATGCGCCCTGTTGTACTACTTCCCACATACGCACGCATGTTTCATACTAGAAAACCCACGTACATACATATGCTACATACTAGACAACCTACATTTACCTCCAAAATTTGCAAAAAATAAAAAGTTGAAAGGAAGTTAGCGGAGTTTGCGAGCTATCGAGGGTTTCCTAACCATTTTACCCATTATAGCCCGTCCCCAAACTGAATAACCATATTTTTGTCATATAAAAAGAGGTCTTGGGGTATCATTCCATAATCAATCAAGATAAAAAAGAAAATCTGCCAAATCCCTTCCCCTTCTAACCCAAGCTTTGCAACCCTTTCTAGGATTTGGCCTCCGCATTCCCCTTCATCCCATTCTCTTTATGCAATCCCTTCCCTTTTCCCAGGTAGATCAGTTGATTGCGAGAGGCAACATGGGAATGATGCACTTGGAGAAGTAGTAAGAGGAGCCCAGACCTTGTTCACAGAGCGTCTGCCAATGAGAAGTTTGTAATCTTGTAATCTTTAGTTTGAATAAAATAGTTATTTTCTTATCCCAATACATTGCTTCATTATATATTTATTGATTAAATGTATCTATGTTTATATCTGAACGCTAACATTGATAAGTAGATTTTGTATATTTGTAGCATTGTTTGTCTAAGTGTTCTTGCAGGTCGGATTTGGGAGGAGAACCGCAGCTTAGGAAGCTACAAAGTTGAAGGAATTATACATCGGACGTTAGAGCCTAAGGTAAACTTACCAATATTCCTTCTTCTCTCTTGTCTTTGTGTTCAGATAGTTTGGGATAGCTTAAGATTAGGACTATCTTTTAAGGGAAGTCAGTGCTCTGCCTATATTCTGACCCAGTATAGCAATAGGGGGATTTTCCTCGCTAGCAATGCTCATCCACAAAGCCATCAAACAATCCTTCTTGATGATACAAATAAATGGATTGAACCTCTTATGATATATTACAGAAAAGAGGCTCTTCCACCTATACATCTACTGAAATAGAAGGACACAATGTACTGGTTTCATCTTGAAACATATCATGAATACCATATGCTTCATAACAGTCGAGAGCAACAACATCCTCTTGAAACTGTTGATAATTTCCTTGGGTAGAAAATTTTTTAGTTGAATTCAAAGAAACAAGATCAGAAGGAAACGATATACTTTCATCAATTTCAAGAGAAGAAACAACATGCTCAGTAAAATATTCATTATGATTAGCAGGTAAAGGAAAAAAAATTATCTTTTCTTGATAATAGTCATAAACAATAGCTTCTTGACAATGGTTATAAACATAAATTTATTCATCATAAACATTATTCTCTTTATGATAAAAAGAAATTGGACCTTGATCGCTAGGATGACATTATAATAGATAAAATTCCTCGGAATATTCTTCATAAATGAAATCAGGTGAATACATCCCTTTGCAATAAGAATGAAATGCTACATGAAAATATTTTAATGAAACAATACTAGAAGTAAGTAGAGATCTACACCATTCTCGATAATTTCCCTCAAGGGAATACCTAAATATTTTTATCAAAACATCCTCATGAATAATTCCCAATTGATGCATGCATTCATGAAAATATTACAAGTGTCCAGTAGGAACTTCCCACTCTTCTCCCTTAAATTTCATAAGACAATTTCACCATTCTTGTGTATTAGGTATAGGATTTGGAAAGCATGGTATATTTGAAAAATAAAAGGAGACATACCTCACAACGATTATAGCATTCATCCGAGCATCAGATGATTTTGACATTCTAAACCAGTGGAGCTGCCAATGGATTATTCATTCATGGAGTCGTCAGGTGAATGATCTGCAGTCAAAATCTGTGTCTAGTTCTTGTTCACCATCAAGAAATAGAACTAATCAGTCGTACACCCAGGAAATATCACTTTGTTTCTCTGATCCCCAACAACGACGCAAAAATATGTTAGCACTAGATATTTCTCTTGATTGCAAAAGAGAAATTCCTAGCATATCTTGAAAAGGATTTGATGTTTTGTTGGGATGGTGAATTAGGTAGACTGGAATGAGAAAGAAGAAAGGAAAAAAAATGAAATTGACATGGGTAAGTTTAAAGATCAGTGATCATTGCCACTAGGCATGGAGTCTCTTGTAGTATTTCATGGATCAAAGGTAAGTGAACTACATATCAGACATATTCAATAAATAGCATGGATATGTAGAAGAACAAGGGATACAGTCATAAAAGATACAAGCATCACTAGCAAATCAGACATGTATAATTCATGAGATGGATGTTTCATAAGAAAAAATGATTTTTGTTAATGAAAATAAGATATTTGAATAAACTCCACAAAATAGAGAAAGTACACTAAGGCTTTAATTCACAGGAATTTTGTAGCACATAAGTTATATTAAAATAAGAAGAGAATGAATATAAAACACAAAGAGAGTAATAATCTAGTAACATAACCCACAAAAATATCTGATAATCAAATCCTACAAGAATAATTTTCCCATGAGATTACAATTTAGAACATGGCTTTTGATGCCCAAAGTCTCTCTCTATAGCCTCTTGGACTGAAACCCATGGCTCCCTTCCAAAAGGAAGATTCCCCCCTCTCCCTTTTTTGAAGTCTTCAATGCTTCCCTTTATAATTTTAAAATGTTGAATAATTGTCTCTGAAAATGTGGATCTGCAACCTAGAAATATGGATCTATATGCCTTCAAATTTGGGATTGATCTTGATCACATAATAATTATTTTCATTAAAATATGGAACAAATATTTGAAACTAGGCTTGTATATAGAATGTTGAGAATGATTAATATCTTGGTTGTTTAATTCTTCTACATTCAAGGGATTTATTTGAATTTTCATATACTCTACGTACCTATGCTCTTCCAGCTATTATTAAGAAAATATTATTATTGTTGTCAACCAAAACTATTTTCTATATGAATTTGGCTATGATTCCTCCTTTGGATTACCAAATATTTTAAACTTCATGAAGGAAATTCTACTCCCCGCAGAACATTCAAACTGAAGACTTGGCTCTATATTTTCATGTAGCACTTTAGAGTTGGATTTTGTTTTCTTTTTTCCAGGACTGAATAAATGGAGGATGAATTTCAAAGGCATATGCATATATACTAATAATGGATCTAATATGTAGAGACACTTTTATGGGTTACCTCTTGTCTCTTTAAATAACACCAACAAATTCCCAGTAAGTCGTAGTCGGGATTGAGGAACATGATACAGTGTTCAGGAAGATTGTCCACATTTTATTTCACACTCATGTAAACTATAGTTTCCACAATAATCTCACCTTGAATATTCAAAGTAAAATTAATTGAATGAGGGTTCTTTCATATACGAAGACGATAAGTATGGTGCAAAGAACTATATGAACGCCCATGCTTTACTCAACCTACTTTCCAGGCATCCCCCTTATCAAATTTGAAGGAACTGTCATACACAACAGACAAAACATTTAGTTAACAAAATCTGGAGACACTTCAGATATCTTTGTAGGAACATCTTCATTCTCCCAACCATTCCCATCATGATCTTTCTCCATCTCGGGATCAATTTCTACCTTCGTATCTTTCAAACATAGATCTTTGGCTCGATTCCTGAAGGCTTACTAACATTTGATGCACTGGGATAGTCAAGGAAGACCAATATCGGGGATAATATTAGGTGAAGAAAAACCACTTTCTAGAATTGTGGGCTCAATTAGAGGAACTTTAATATCTTTGTAATACATCTCCAAATATTTACCAAGATTCAAAATTATTTCCAGGTAATGTCTTGTCCATTTTGGTTCCCTTCTTTTCCAATCTCTATCCCAGATCAACTTCAGTGTCGATTTCAAATGCTATTGTGAATGCAAGGAAATTGTTTCGATCCTCCAGACCTGCCACACCTACAATGGCCATCGATATTATTCCATCCAACAAATTGTGAATGAAGTGAGAAGCAAACCCCAGAAAGCAATCCATATAAAACATGGCCACAAGAGATACACACATCCTCTTAATCGATGAATGGTAGAAATTCATTGATTTTTCATCCCAAATAGTGTTGATACCAAATCCACCTTACCTGGGCATGAAAACCACTTTCTCCTTTGACGCTTGGTTCTATATTTGGGAATAAGAAGTCATGGATTCTCATTTGAGTACTCTATGGTTTTTCATATGTGGGAGATGTACCACATACAACAGGAATATAATATTATAACACTTAATGATAATTGTTGGAACACTGAGAGGGGGTGTGTTTGCATGCAGCTGTAAGACCCTATCTTCAAGTTATCTAACCAAAAAAAACCTTCAGATACCGATACTTTTGGAATCACCTGTATGCAAGTGAAGTCTCACCCAAGGCATATATTTGGGTTGCACGAACCAAGTTTCTGAAGAAACGAGGGGATGGGAGGAGATCATCATATTCATTCTTACTTATCTCTTCCCCTTGATTAATTAGTAGATTAAATTACACTGCACCATTATATTGTAGATTGCAACATAAATTATTCACTGTAACATTCATAATTATTGCAGATCAATTATCTAGCAAACAGATCTAGATATAGCTATGCATAAAGAAAAAATCCATAAACAGTTGCATAAAAAGACATTCATACACATAATTTAACGTGGTTCACCCAAATTTTGGGCTACATCCACAACAGATGGTTTTTTTTGTTCTTTGTTCTATTCATCTTAAGCTTGTGCACTACGCTTACAATAGATATATCATGATATCTTTCTCCATCCTTCCTATTCACTCTGCAATGCAAGCCTCTCTCTGCAAAACTATCCCTAAACCTTTAGACATAGACTCTCTCTCATCCTCAGTCTATTCTCCCACTCTCTTAGAGAACCCCATCCTTCCCAACCCATTACATATTTATACATATAATTTAGGGCTCAAAACCCTATTCACTTATCCCCAAAACCCTATGAAAACTCATGATGACTCATTGTTCGAGCGTGTTTTTCCTGCCTTTGCACCTGCATGTTTATTTTCCTTTCTTTTTTTCTACTGCTTTATCTCCTACTTTTGCACGCTCCATCATTATTTGTTCTTCAAAATTCTTGTCCAATAGTCCCCCAACACTCACTTGTGGCTCATCCCAAGCCACTCAAGAATGTTTTGTAATTCCCATCCATGCTTCCATGAACTTTTGGGAGGTTTCCTTTGATGTCATTGCTTCTTTCTTGAATTCTACTTCTTGTTCCAAAATATCCTCTATGACCTACGCAGTCAGGGTCATAAGTTTATCCTCATTGTTGTGCACTGCCTACTTTACCTTTCCCTGTACAGTTTCCAATTCCCCTATTACCCTTAGTGGTTTGTCCTGCAGCAGTACTAATCGTTGTTGGATAATATTCTATTGGTCCCTTATATTTTATATTTCATTATATGACTGCCTTTATGCCAAGATGGCCATCATGCACTATGTTGGTGTCAGTGTACTTATGTTCTTCGAAGCCTTTTGTGTTGTTTCTTGTGCATCCTTCAATCTAGCTTCGGCAACCTTAATTTCTAGATCCTCCATCAAGTTTGTCTAGATCTGTGCACTTTCCTCACATAGTTTTGTGCATTCCTCATCCAAATTATTAATATTTTCTGCCATGGTCATAGTGGTTCTTTATATTTTTTCATTTTCCTTTGGTGGTTTCCCTGGTGTACTACATGATTCCAGGTCTTCGATCCTGGTGTGGAAGCCTTTAATGACTTCCATGATATTTGAGACTTGTTCTTCAAGAGTTCCTTCAACCACCATCAACATTTCTGGAATATTCTTGTAGAGTTTTTGGATGGCTTGTTGTATTCACTCTGCCTGATGCTCAACCTCATCCTTCTCCTTCAATATTCTATTGGCATTTTCCTCAGCTTCAATCTTCTCCTTCAACATCCTGTCAACCTTTTCCTCGGCTTCATTATTCTCCTTCAACATCCTGTCAACCTTTTCCTCAGCTGAAGTCTTTTTCTATATAGCAGTTGTATAGTCTTGTTGAAGCTCTTTCTTCTCTACGACTAACTTTTCCAACTCACTTGATGTTGATTCTGCACGGAGCCACATCTCCTTTGTGATGTCAATGTGTAAGCCCTGTAGTACTATTGTGGGAATCTGTGAGATTATTAAGTCCAATTGAATTAGTCGTTTCACATTGACGCAGACCCCCCTTACCCTCGGGCTGAGATCCGCACAGGATCGATCTTCTTGGAATCCACAGAACCGAAATAGTTCTTTCAGGCCCTCACTGGAACCCCACAAATCTGATCCACAGGTCCTTCGAAAACCCCACCTGTGCGAACAAGCACTAGGCGCGAGCTTCGCCTCCACATGACCACAACGTTGTTTCTATATCGAGATTTTGGTAACTGGGAGTCCACGACTCTCGACCCCAAAATCACTTGTCGCGCCAATCCCCAAACTCCGTAAATGCTCAACTCTTTCGGGATTTCACGAACCGGGAGTTCGCGATGCAATGAACCCAAAATCACAGCCTCCTCTACTTCCCGATCCCCGAAATGTCGAAATGTCGAAATGGGCTCAGCGGCTCTGGCTCCTGGCTATTCCTCCGAATGCTTTGGGGTTTCGCGATTTCGCGAGTCAGGAATCCACGTCTCCTGAATCCTGGCCTCTCGAACATTCGGGTCCCGAAATTCCGAAAAGGATTAACGCCAAAGCACCACCGGCTTTTCACGATTCAGGAAACCGTGATGCAGGCGCTCCCCCTGTTCTCTGTCTTTCAAATCCCCGGGCCCCGAAATGCCGAAATCTACCTGACCACAGCCTGCTTTTTGGGATTTCATAATTTGCGATACCGCAATTCTGGCTGCAGACGTTTCTTGGTCCTTCAATCTCCCGGACCCCGAAATGTCGAAATGCCAAAATGGTCGCTTCCTCTGGGGCCACAACCCTACTCCAAAGGCATGTCATGCTTCGTGACTTCGGGGTTTTCAATGCAAAGTGCCCCATCTCCTTGTCATCGGGATTTTTGAAATGTCGAACCTCGAAATGTCAAAATGACAGAATGCCAAAAGGCACTCAACCTTACCCTTCTCACAGATCTGTGAGATCCGATAGCCCACGGGATTTTCGGCACTTCTCCACAAAGTTTTCCTGTCGTTCGTTTCAACTCTGCTCCGACGCGATCTCCCAGAGGTTAAACTCTGTGCGCCTTCCTCCGGATCTAACGGCTATCAGTCCTTTGCACTAGATCTGACAACCCAGATCTGTTTCTCTTTGAAAATCGACAGTCCAGATCTCACCTCTCCAGCTGATCTAACGGCAGTTGTGCTCCCTCCTGAGCTTGAGAACTTCCTCCCTCCCCTTGGGGGATTTTCTGAAGTTTCAAAGGCCTCAACCTTTGCTTCCTCTGCAAGCTCAATTCCTTCGGATATCGCCTGCATTATAGGAACGCTATCCCTCCTGAGCTTTGTCAACTGTGAAACCTCAAAGGGTTTCTCGACCTTCTTCTCACTCTATTGTTACTTGGTGCGCTAAGGCACTATCCTTCCTAAGCTTCTCAAACTCTGAACCCTCCAAAGGGTTTTCTCGACCTCTGCACTCCTTGCAGGGTCCTTGCACTCAATTGTGCTATCTCTTCTAAGCTTAAGAACTTTGAGACAAGTTCTCACCTCTGCACACTCCTTGTGCCTGACAAGCCTTCTGATGGTTGTCTATCACCACTTCACCCAAATATTAGCCTGGTGCACTCCTTGCACAGGTCTTTTTCTTGCTTGGGCTTCAACTGCTTGAACCTCAATGGTCTTTGTCCCTTCCTCTCCTTGAAGGGGTGTAAGTTCCCTCCTCTACAACTTCTCGCTGAAGCATGCCTTACTGATCCTACAGGATGTTCAGAAATCCTGTGAGTGTCTTCCCCGTGACACTTCCCTTATCTTAGAACTCGAAAGAGAGTTATTTTGTGCACTCTATGCAACTTCTCGATGCCCTCCTAGTAGAGTTTCACAGAACTTCAGACGTTCTATCTTCCCTGAACTCGAAATAGAGCTCCTCATGTGCACTCCTTGTACTCGCTCGATGCCCTCCTGGAAGATCCCTACAGAACCTTCAGTGATTATGTTATCTCTGTGCCTTCCTCTACATAGTCTTACCTCCAAGGTGTTCTGTAACCTTGAGTCTTCCTCCCTGGGTCTAATACTTCCTTTGGTGTGCCCTCCTGGCACAACTTTGTCAAAATTCCGTAGAATTCAGAAGTGCATTCTATGCACTAGCTCAATGCATCATGTGCATTTTCTCAATGTCCTCCTGGCAGAACCTTTACAGAATTCTCAGATAATTCTGCTCCTCCTCTCTGTGCTCTTCTCTGCACAGTTTCTCCTTCAAGGCGTTCATCAACCTTGAGGATTCTTCCTTGATTCAATGACTACATCTGGTGCGCCCTCCTGGCACGTCTTTGTCTGAAATTCCCCAGAATTCAGAAGTGCACTCCTTGCACTGGCTTACAGAACCCGCAGAATTATGTCATGCAACCTCTTGCATGAAGCCACAAAGAACCCAAACCTGAAAATCAAAGAACTCAATAGATAGGAAAATCTATCTATCTCCTGCAAATGGAACTTAACATACATCTACAGCATATCATCAACACATAAAGACATTCATTCATGAACTCATAAACACATGAACAACAACATGCAAGAAAAATTGCTCTGTTTGTATTAATCAAGAATGCCTCTTTACAATGTGTTCGATCTCGGACTGCAACAGAGTCTTGGCTCTTCTCTTCTCCCTATTCTCTCTATTCTTCTCTGCCTTATTACTCTTATTCCTACTAAAAAAACTAGATACAAAGAGGGGATCCTCGAGCGCTTCCCTCCATCCTTACCAACTCTCATTAATTACAATGAATTACATTGAATGGGCCATCTAATCCGAATCGGATCTAGATCCCCATCAACATGTCAGCCATTAAGGCGACTCTAACTACACCATGCTCAAAGGCACGGCTTGGCTCTACCAGCCTTACAAACATTTAATACATTTTCAAAATTTGAAAAACAAGAGGGTTGTTGCGCCCCTCTCCTTCCATTGAATGTGTGCTTGATGTGTTGGCTAGATGGTGCGTAGCTGGGTTGGAGCGATGTTCCTACATCATACTCCTCTGCTACAAATATCATGAGCTCCTTCTCATGAGCTTCCCAGCACCGCTGTTGAAATCCACATGGATCCCAAACAGTTCTTTGGAGTTGTCCATCTGCTCCACTGCTTCGTTGCTGCTATTGTTGCTTTGTTGCTCTTGCAGGATCTTTTCTGTCCAGCTTCTCCTTGTTGACTGCTTCTGTTGATCTGGTCATCAGCCTTCTAATCTTCTGAATCTCCTCGTCGAGTTGCTCCCATGGATGGCTCTCTTTTTGCAGCTTTCTCCATTGCACTCCTTCCCTGCAAATGGGTATATCAACTAGATATCCCATGCCATCTTCTTCCTCTGTGGCATCAGCTTTCCACCCTGCTGTAAAATTCATCTATGCAGTCTTATATTCTTAACTAACCTGTTTTTCAGCCACCTTCTTTGACAAACTTGCTTCTGCCTTTTCCCCTTGTGCTGGTTGAATTTCAGCTTCCTCCAGCTGCTCCTCAAACTGGAATTTTCCTTCATCTTCTGCTGCATGCCTCGGCATTACAGTCATCATCATCATCATCTATTCATCTCCCTGGCTGAAATTTCTGAGTGATTCCTTGAAATGCTCCTTTGCTAACATCTGCATGATTGTCTCCTCATGGCAGTCATCTATTGGCTCTGGATGGTTCAACCAATCCTCCATCATTTCTAACTCCTTCTCCCATGGAGTGAGAATCTCAACTGTGTGCTCCTCTTATTTTCCTTGGGCAGCTTCTGATATTTTCTCCATCTCTTTGACAGTCACAGTTGGTTGTCCTTTTGTTGTTTCTACACCCACAACATCTTCCCTGGCCTCAACTAGGCTATATGGCAGGAATACCTTTATCCCTCCAATCATCAGATTTCTCTTATGATCTTCCTTCTGGATGGTACAAGTTTCTAACTTATCTTCATATTCATTCACATGGTCTGCAAAACCACATGAATATTCACTTCTCGGCACTCCTTGTTGACCTGAACTCACTCCTGAGTCCCTGAGACTTTCAGACAGTCTCACTTCTTTTCCCCTGCCCACCTGGCAAATTGGGAATTTTTTTCTGCCCACTTGGCAGTCTATGAGATCCATTAATCCCATCTCATTGCCCACTTGGAAATCTGAACTTTCACCACTTCTCCCCTGGTAGTACGCGAGACCTTCCACTGATCTCTTTCCATTGCCCACCTGGCAACTTGAAAGTCCACTTCTACCCACCAGGCAGTTTATGAGATCCTCTGTTAATCTCACACCATTGCCCTCCTGGCAGTATGAATTTCCATGGTTTTCCTCCTGACAGTCTATGATATCTTCCAATGATATCATTTCATTTCCCACCTAGCAATTGGAAAATTCATCCTTGCCCTCCTGGCAGTTTATGAGGTCTGAAACTGATCCATCTTCCTCATCATCACTGAGATTTCTCCCAGCTTCTGGCTCACAGGCATGAACCATCTCCTCTTCACCTCTGAGGCTTTCCACATACCTCAGCCACCTCCTCAACAGTCTTCACTATCCTCTAGCCACCAATTTCTTGACTGGCCACTTTGCTTTCCTCCTCAGAGGCCATTCATACACCCAATGTGTCTTTGCATCCTGTTGCACCCACAGTGCAAGCTCTTCCATCCTCGCCCTTATCTCAGCGAGCTCTTTATCCATTTCTGGATTTTTCTTCTACTGTTGTTGGTTCTTCTTTCCACCGCATCCATGGCCTTTAGTATCCATCTTCCTGTTCCTGTCTGCCCTCTTGGAAAACTTCTTGTTGTCACTCTGCAACCGTGAGTGCTTCCGGCATCTCCTATAGCCCTCCTGACTGTCTATTTGATTGTTGCCCACCTTGCAACAATCAGCACAGAGATTCAACACTCTGTCTTCCTTCTTCTTCTGTCTGTAAGCAAATCTCGGCACTCCCTGCCTCTATCGCCTACAGAAGTCAAATCCGGCTCTGATACCAAACTAATGATATCAAATTGTATCCCTTCACAGTCCTCCTCTTATCTGTGATATGCAAACAGGAAATATGTTGGCTCTGATACCAAACTAATGGTATCAGACTATATCCCTTCACAGTCAAATCCTACTCTGATACCAAACTGACGTAGACCCCCCTTTCCCTCGGGTCGAGATCCGCACAAGATCGATCTTCTTGGAATCCGCAAAACCGAAATGGTTCTTTCGGGCCCTCACTGGAACCCCACAAATATGATCCACAAGTCCTTCGAAAAACCCACCTGTGTGAACAAGCACTAGGTGCGAGCTTTGCCTCCACGTGACCATGACATTGTTGTTGTATCGGGATTTCGGTAACCGAGAGTCCACGACTCTCGACCCCAAAATCACTTGTCGCGCCAATCCCCGAACTCGGGAAATGCTCAACTCTTTCAAGATTTCGCGAACAGGGAGTTCGCGATGCAATGAACCCAAAATCACAGCCTCCTCTACTTCCCGATCCCCGAAATGTTGAAATGGGCTCAACGGGTCTGGCTCATGGCTATTCCTCCGAATGCTTCAAGGTTTCGCAATTTCGCGAGTCGGGACTCCACGTCTCCCGACTCCTGGCCTCTCGAACATCTGGGTCCCGAAATGCCGAAAAGGCTTAACAACAAAGCACCACCAGCTTTTCGCGATTCGGGAAACCGTGATGCAGGCACTCCCCCCGTTCTCTGTCTTTTGAATCCCCAGGCCCCGAAATGCCGAAATATACCTGACCACAACCCACTTTTCGGGATTTCGAAATTTTTGATCCCGCAATTTCGGCTGCAGACGATTCTTGGTCCTTCGATCTCCCGGACCCCGAAATGTCGAAATGTTGAAATGTCGAAATGGCCACTTCCTCCGGGGACACAACCCTACTCCAAAGGAACGTCGCGCTTCGTGACTTCAGGGTTTTCAATGCAAAGTGCCCCAGCTCCTTGTCATCGAGATTTCCAAAATGCCAAACCCTGAAATGCCAAAAGGCACTCAGCCTTACCCTTCTCACAGATCTGTGAGATCCGACGGCCCACGGGATTTTCAGCACTTCTCCACGAAGTGTTCCAGCCATTTGTTTCAACTCTTCTCCTGCGCGACCTCCCAGAGGTTAAACTCCATGCGCCTTCCTCCAAATCCGACGGCTATCGGTCCTTTGCACTAGATCTGACGGCCCAGATATGTTTCTCTTCCTGGTGCTCTCTCCTCCTATTGTTTGGACATGAAACTCGACGGTCCATATCTCACCTCTCCAGCTGATCTAATTGCAGTTGTGCTCCCTCCTGAGGTTGAGAACTTCCTCCCTCCCCTTGGGGGATTTTCTGAAGTTTCAAAGGCCTCGACCTTTGCTTCCTCTGCGAGCTCAATTCCTTTGGATATCGCCTGTGTTCTAGGAACGCTATCCGACTGTGAAACCTCAAAGGGTTTCTCGACCTTCTTCTCACTCTATTGTTACTTGGTGCGCTAAGGCACTATCCTTCCTGAGTTTCTCAAACTCTGAACCCTCCAAAGGGTTTTCTCGACCTATGCACTCCTTGCAGGGTCCTTGCACTCAATTTTTCTATCTCTTCTGAGCTTAAGAACTTTGAGACAAGTTCTCACCTCTGCACACTCCTTGTGCCTGACGAGCCTTCCGACAGCTATCTATCACCACTTCACCCAAATATTAGCCTGGTGCCCTCCTTGCACAGGTCTTTTTCCTGTTTCGGTTTCAACTGCTTGAACCTCAATGGTCTTTGTCCCTTCCTCTTTTTGAAGGGGTGTAAGTGCCCTCCTATGCAACTTCCCGCTCAAGCACGCCTTGCTGAGCCTACAGGATGTTCAGAAATCATGTGAGTGTCTTCCCCATGACACTTCCCTTATCTCAGAACTCGAAAGATATTTTTTCTATGCACTCTATGAAACTGCTCGATGCCCTCCTGGCAGAGTTTCACAGAACTTCAGACGTTATGTCTTACCTGAACTTGAAATAGAGCTCCTCCTGTGCACTCCTTGCACTCGCTCGATGCCCTCCTGGCAGATCTCTACAGAACCTTCAGTGATTCGGTTATCTCTGTGCCTTCCTCTACATAGTCTTACCTCCAAGGTGTTCAGCAACCTTGAGGCTTCCTCTCTGGGTCTAATACTTCCTCTGGTGCGCCCTCCTGGCACAACTCTATCCAAATTCCTCAGAATTCAGAAGTGCATTCTATGCACTAGCTCAATGCATCCTGTGCATTTGCTCAATGTCCTCCTGGCAGAACCTTTACAGAATTCTCAAAAATTATGCTCCTCCTCTTTGTACGCTTCTCTGCACAGATTCTCCTTCAAGGTGTTCAGTAACCTTGAGGATTCTTCCTTGATTCAATGACTACAGCTGGTGCGCCCTCCTGGCACGTCTTTGTCTGAAATTCCGCAGAATTCAGAAGTGCACTCCTTGCACTGGCTTACAGAACCCACAGTAATATGTCATGCAACCTCTTGCATGAAGCCACAAAGAACCCAAACCTGAAAATCAAAGAACTCAATAGATAGGAAAATCTATCTATTTGTTGCAGATGGAACTTAACATACATCTACAGCATATCATCAACACATATTACATTCATGCATGAACTCATAAACACATGAACAACAACATGCAAGAAAAACTGCTATGTTTGTATTAATCAAGAATGTCTCTTTACAATGTGTTCGAGCTCGGACTGCAACAGAGTCTCGGCTCTTCTCTTATCCCTATTCTCTCTATTATTCTATGCCTTCTTACTCTTCTTCCTACAAAAAAAACTAGATAGGAAGAAGATATTTTTTACAAAGAGGGGCTCCTTGAGCGCTTCCCTCCATCCTTACCAACTCTCATTAATTACAATGAATTACATTGAATGGGCCATCTAATCTGAATCGGATCTAGATTCCCATCAACATGTCATCCATTAAGGCGACTCTAACTACACCATGCTCAAAGGCACGGCTTGGCTCTACCAGCCTTACAAACATTTAATACATTTTCAAAATTTGAAAAATGAGAGGGTTGTTGCGCCCCTCTCCTTCCATTGAATGCACGCTTGATGTGATGTCTAGCTGGCGCGTAGCTGGGTTGGAGCGATGCCCCTGCATCATACCTACTCCTGCATCTCAGGTGTAGGAAACCCAATCACATATGGTGAAATTTTCAACACTTTGTTCCCTATTTCCATCTTTGAAAAGTAAGACGTGGCACCTACCTCCCCAGTTAGGCTTGTTTATGTTCCTTCATCGAGTCTCCACTCTGGTTTTATCCTTGCTGCTTCCAAGAGCTACTGCAATGTTGTTAATTGTGCCTGCACCTATTGGTCTAGTTCTTCTTGTTTGTGCATCTCTTGCTCAGATGCTTCTTCTACGACATCTTTGAATTGATAGTTGATGTTTTTGATGTCATCATCTATTAGAGTATAAATGGATATCTCTTTGTGATATTTCATCTTCTTGTGCGCAAGGGGGGTTGGCCCCTTGCCCTTTTCTTTGCTATTCTCTCTTACTGCGGGGTATCTTTCCTGCACTTGTTCTTCATCTCTAACATGTTCATCACCCTGTCCATTACCCTCTCTTTTGCATTGTTGTTATGGTTCTCCGACTCTATTCCATTCATTGGAATATTCCACTCTGGATCCCAATCCTGCATGATTAGGTGGATATATTCTTCTGTGATAATATACTTCATTTGGACCCATTCTTCTCTCAGGTCCTTCTTGGCCTGTACATAGATATGATGTCGTTCTGTTATGAACCACAAAACTGGGGTGGATGCCTCTAAAAGTTGTGGTCAAATGCATGGTGTGTCCTTACTTCATTTATGAATCTTTTCTCTATATAGGAATAAATCCATGTTAGTGTCGATCTGTTTTCTTTTTTAGTTTTGTACCAGATGTTCTGATACTTAGTCGCTAAGCATGGCTTACCCCTGAGTCCCAAGAAATGTGCATCCTTCAACTCTTCCCATGTTGTGAATGCAATAAGAATCAGTAGCCATGGATAATGGAATTCCATGCCTCTATCCTATGATTCTGCACAGTCAATGAGGAATTAGTTCAATAAATAAGTTTTCCATCTCATCGAGACCCCCTCGACACACTTCTCATCTAGGGCTATCAGTATCGCTAGAACTTGGTCTTTTTTGTATTTCCTCAACAACTTACATGCCAATGCCTATGTTGCAATCCTTACTATTGGGTCGCAGATGCTTGACACATCCAACATGTGCACACCTCTAAGGATGTGAATTTTTTCCCTCATTTCCTATGACATAGTCTTGTCAGTCTTCTTTTTTGCAAACAATGAGTTTGGATATTATCCTTGTGTTGGTAAACTTGTGATCCTTTCAATAAGATTTGTATCTATATAGATTGGCCTGTCCATCCAAAAATAACGTCCATGCACACAAGTTAGGACCAACTTAACACATGCATTCACCTTTTTGCTTCAGCTGAAATGTGGGATGTTGAACAGGTTTAGGATGCCTAATCGCTCCAATCCTATGTACCGTGATTTTGAAAATTGTACTCTCTGATTCATTTCTGAATCTATCCTTAGTTCCAAGTACTGGTGCAGCGCAAGTTCAGGTAACTTCTCTGTGTCTGTAATGTTTTTTTCTGCATATCTAAGTTGTGACACCCTCCCTAACATGTCTTCATCCACGATGACTCCATATGGAATGTTGAGTATCACCAATTTGTAGTAGGGAGTCTTCTGCAATGTCACTGGTGGGGCGTCGTATTTCCTTGGTGGAATGTAGTCTTGGGGAAACCTCGACTCCGACGATGAGGCTCCCAGAGTTTCCTCAACCTATGGTTCTACTATTTTCACTCGTATTCGAGCTTTCTTTGGTACGAGCGTTGTTGCTTTTGGTGATACCATATTTCTAAACTGGTTACCAACGACAATTGATTCAAATATGGGGTTTTTCTCGGCTTTGTAATACATTTCTCATCTCTCTTTTACTCATATGCAACTCTAAGTAACAATAACCAATGCTTGTCGATCCTTCGTGGCTTTTGTGCCCCTTCGCCAATTGTCCATGTCCCTTCATTCTTGAATTAATTGTCTCGTCCACCAGTGGTGTGATGAATGCTTAATTTAATGTTACTTTATTACCATATCTTCCATTGGATTTGTACTTCATACTTCCAGTCTGTCATGATCCCCGACAATTGTTTCCATTTATTGCTACGCATCATCTTTATGATTTGTCATTAATGCTCTTTAACTATCGTTTCTGCCCTTTTAATTCCTTTAATAGTCATAACGATCATGTTTTACGTGTTGATTTTGTGCACACCTAATTTTCTTTACATTGTTTCTTTTATCTGCGCAACACTCAGTTTTTCTATGCCCTTATGCTCATTGTAACTTACTTCAATTTTTACTTGTTTTTCCTTTGGTTTTCTTTCTCTTTTTCCACTTTTTCTTCTTTTTCCCTTTTCTACTTTTTCTTAATTTTATTTTTCTGTTTCCTACTATAATACAACGATTCTCATGCAACTCAAATTAATGCACAAACATCAACCGTCTCTATAGAGTTTCAACTGACTTCCATTCACCATTCCTCCCAGGACTTCTGCATTCAACATTTCCAACTACGCAACACATGATTATGTCACATGCTTAATCACATATGGTCCTAACCAGTGCATTCAAAACTTTCCTGGATGCTGCATAAACTTTTTGTTGTATAGTAATACTAAGTCTCCCACTCGAAACTTTTTAAGTTTAATATGTCTATCATGCCATGCCTTTTATCTTTCCTTATGAACTTGCTAATGGGACCCTACGACAAAGTGATCTTCCTCAAGTTGTACCAACTGTGACAATATCTCCTCTACTACACCAGAGTATGAAAGCTTAGTAATTGTTGCAACGTGCAGGCTAGGCCCAATAAACTCCATTGACATTATTGCTTATTTCCCATATACTAACCTAAAAGGTGTCTTTCATGTCAATTTTTTGCTTGTAGTTATGTATTCCCATAATATTGCATGAACCCTTAATTCCCAATCATCTCTCCCTACATTGCAAATCTTTGTCAATAAATTCTCCAGAATTTTATTAAAATCTTCTACTCTCCCATTGGCCTGAGGGTGATATGACATGCCCCTCTTATGATGAATTTGAAATTCCTCAATCAATGCTACAATTTTCTTATTCAAGAAGTGTGTTCCTTGATCACTAAGTAAAATGTGTGGGCATCTAAATCGTGTAACTACATTCTCAAATAGAAGCCTCATAAGAGTATCTGTGGTGCAGTCTATGAATGGTGTTGCTTCTTCCCATCTGGTCAAATACTCTATCATAGTGATTATGTACCTATCTCCTGATATTCTTGTTGATGGGTTGATTGGTTTAAAAATTTTGATTTCCCATTTCTCAAATGCCTACAACACAACCTATTGGTGTAAAGGCATCTCATCCCTTATGGATGGATTTCCCTCCCTTTGACAAACATTGCATGCGTGAAAATATTCTTTAGCATCCTTATGAAGTGTGGGCCACAAAATCCATGTGCATAAAATCTTATGTGTTGTCTCTTTACCTTCATAATTCCCCCGTGCAACACCTTTGTGCGCTTCTAAGAGTATCATTGGCATTTCATGCTCTCACACACATCGTCTCAATATTCCATCTGCACCTAACATGTATAAGTCCCCTACAATTAAATGATATTATTTTTCTTTAACCACTAATTATTGTTGGAGTTACTTCACACACACCTAGGATTTATTTTTCCTAAGGTTTTTCCTTGTTTATTAGTCATTATCCAGTCTCCTATATTTTAGGGGAGAATATTCTACCTGGAGAATATTCTCTTTCAGTTGACAATTTAGTTTGACTAGTTGAGTTGAGTTTAGATGTTGCATTGGTTTTATCACCATGCAAAATTGGGATCATCACCATGCTAATTCGACCTTGTCTTGGGATCATCACCAAACTAGCGCATTATCCTTGATTCCCTGAGTTAACTCCTCACTACTCATTGTTCAGGCAGTTAACTGAAGACTAGTTGACTAGTTAACTCAACTAGGTGGCAATTCACTCTTGTAATTGCCTGGGAGACTAGACTAGGTGGCAGTTCACTCCCGTAATTGTTGGTGTGTGTCTAGATCACTCTAGACCACCATTATGGTGCATTGGTTCACCTCCAGTGTGCACTCATTGAGCTATACAGATTATATCATGTGTAAATTATTCATTATTCACAACGGTTAATGAGAATTCTTTCATTCTTTCTCTCCTTCTTCTTCTTTCTCAAACTCTCTCTGCAAATGTGTGTATTATTTTCTAGCTAGATCTATTATGTGCAGGTTCAACACATTTACATGGTATCAGATCCAATGGAATTCTAAGCAAAAGCTACACCAAAACATTTTGCAGGTACAAAAGATTGAAGACAACGGAAAGATGGAATTCCAAAAAGAATTCATTCTTACACCTTACAACTATTTTTAATGGAAGGAAAAAATATCCATACATATCCAAACCAGAGGGTTGTACAGGTTAAACTTGAATATAGATACAGAACCGACATCAGCCATATAAAAATCCAAGTACTTAAATCGCATGGATGAGGCACTCGGAACAATTTGCAGTCTTATTTCTCCCAATCTAATTTTTCACATATCTTCCTGTAAGACTCCCAATCAAGCCTGGAACACCTTGGAAGGGATATTTGGAAAATAGTATGAGATGAGGCGACACATGTTGGAGGTGGAGCTACTCACATTGGATCCAAAAAGCTTCGATAATATCCAAGATTTCTTTACAAAATTCAAGGATTTACTATCGCAACTCAAAGCTTACAGGGTTGATAAATCGAAGGAGGAGAAACAAATGGTTCTCACCATTCTCTCCAAGCTTGGTCCCGAATTCTCTATATTCGTATCTACATTCCATATTTTCAGATTCGCCTCTGGAGACACCTGGAATATGCCTTCTCTTGAGGAATTTATCGAATCCTTGACACAAGAGAAAACCAAGCTCATCAACATGGGCATAATCAAAGGCCCAAGGGCGCATGCACTCACTGTGAATGATGGAAGCCAAAAATATCATAAATCTAAAGATAAAGATAAATGGAAATCTCATGCACATCCAAAGAAGGAAGGGTACACAAAACCCTTCACCGATATCTCTGGATCCAAAGGGGAAAAGGGAAGAAAAGGAGATAAATGCACGTACTGTCACAAAGGATTCCATTCGAAATCTGCATGCATGAAAAAACAAATAGATATGATGTCTCAAATACTTCAGCAAAACAAACTTGGAGATCGCATCACCGAGGGTGCCAAGAAGAAGAAGACAAAAGATTTGAATTCCAAGAAAGGAAATTCTAGCCATGCCTTGATTGCCATCAACTCCTCTCTCGATTCTTGGATCGTATATTCAGGAGAATCACATCACATGGATGCCTCAAAATATGTAAATTCTTTTTTGGATGCATGCAAAGTTCCTCCCATTCTAATGGAGGACAACTCTTCTATCGAAGTCACTGGCAAAGGAAGGATTGAACTCACCATCGGAAGCTTCGAGAACATGTTGCATGTTCCCAAACTTTCTGTCAACCTTCTCTCTGTGTATCAGATGAAGAATTCCGACACCGGAAATAAAGTCATATTCACACCAAATTTTTTGGACATCTACGACATGCAAACCAATTCCAGGGTTGCTATTGGTGAGGTAAATCATCAATCTAGATTGTATACATTTTATGAATTCATCGAACTTGATTCTGCTTTACTGCTTACTCATGCTGATGAAAGTAGTGGGATATGGCACGAAAGGTTTGGAAATTTGAATTTCAGATACATGCAACATCTTAGCAAGCACAGATTGGTTGATGGTCTACCAGACATCCATTTCTCTAAGGGAGTATGTGAGGGATGTGTTCTCGGAAAACACCCTCAAGAGAAATTTGACAAAGGAAAGTCTCAGCGAGCTTTCGCACCTTTATATCTGATCCACAGTGACCTTATGGGTCCTTTTTCACATCCATGAATCAATAAAGTGAGGTTTGTTCTCATTTTTTTTGATGATTTCTCACGTTTTACTTGGATCTACTTTCTCAGGAAAAAACCTGAAGTCTTTCAACACCTCAAAGATTTCAAAGCCCTGGTTGAGACACAGTCTGGAAAGAATATCAAAGTCCTATGAACTGATAACGGTGGAGAATATGTAAATATTGAAATCCATAATATTTTCCATGAGGAAGGGATTCAGTTGCAGCATGCAGTTCCCTATACTCTGCATCAAAACGGAGTTGCTGAGTGGAAAAACAGATCTCTAAAGGAGATGGCATCTTGGATGTTTCATGCAAATTCACTACCACAGAGACTATGGGTTTAAGCACTTAATTGTGCAACATACATCCAAAACAAATCTCCCCATAGATTTTTCAAGGATAAGACCCCCTACGAGGCTTGGAGAGGCCTCAAACCGGAAGTGACCCACTTTCTCATTTTTGGTTCACGTGCATGGGCTCGGATTCCCTCTAAAAAGAGGAAGGCACTTGATCCACAGAGCACTGAGTGCATTTTTGTTGGATACCCTAACGGTGTGAAGGGATATTGACTTATTGATCTTTCCTTAGACTGGCTCATCATTGAGCGTAGTGTCCAATTCGAGGAAAGTGTCTCGCATGCACCTCAGCAGCTGCATGAAGAAACCTTCATTCTTCCACCTGTCTGAGATGATCAACATGCACATGCCGACTCTTCTTCAGACGAGAGTTTTGATTCAGAGGACGTAGATGATTCAGATTCAAAGTCAGTATAGTTGGATGTAGAGTCAAAGCATCCAAATGTAGTTGCAGAGCCAGAGCACAGACCTAAGTGGGCACAGACTACTCTACAGGATGCAGTGGATCTCACTGTTGATTCAGCCAATACTAGGAGGACTCGATCTGATTTTTAGGTGCCTCTTGTTGCACTAATTGCCACTGAACCATTTCCCTCCAGACATCTTTTCTTGGTTCAGTCTTCATATTCACAGTCTTATGGTGAGGCTGCTAGAAATCCATTTTGTGAATCCGCCATGCAAGAGGAGTACAACTCCCTCGTTGAGAACCAGACTTGGGATCTAGTTCCCCTTCCTTCTGGGAGGAAACTTGTTAGATGCAGATGGATCTACAGGACCAAGAGCACAGCAGATGGACAGATTATCAGATACAAAGCCAGGATTTCAGCAGGTGCATGGTATTAACTATGATGAGACCTTCGCTCTAGTAGAGAAGATGGATTCCATATGATTGGAACTTTCCATTGAGACAACCAAAGGATGGGAAGTCCATCAGATGGACGTGAAGAATGCATTTCTTCATGGTGATCTCTCTGAGGATATCTACATGCAGAAGCCCCAGGGATTTATGCAGGACTCATCTTTGGTCTTTCGACTGAAGAAGTCCCTTTATGGCCTCAAGAAGGCTCCAAGGGCATGGTATGCCAAGATGGACTCCTACCTGTTGTCACAGAACATTGTACGTTGTAAATCAGACCCAAATGTCTACAGAATCAGGACGGTTGATTCACTTCTACTTTTAGTTATGTATGTCGATGATTTGTTGATCATCGGGTGCTTGAATTAAGTGATTGTTGCAGTCAAGAGGATTCTACATGACAGGTTTTTGATGACATATATGGGTCTGCTACACTTCTTCCTTGGACTCGAGATCAGTCGGGATGCATCAGGCATCAAACTGTCTCAGGCCAAGTATGCACAAGATCTCCTTGAGAGATTTAACATGACAGACTGCAAATCTTCTCCAACTCCTTTCCTATCAGGAGTCAAACTTGAGGATGGCAGGAAGACTCCATTGGTTGACAGCACACTATACAGACAGCTAGTGGGGAGCTTGTTGTATCTCACACACTCTAGATCGGACCTCTCATATGCGGTTGGTGCAGTTTCCAGTTTCATGCAAGAGCCGCATGACCTACATTGGAAAGGTGCAAAGTGTATCCTTCGATACATACATGGCACCATCACCTTTTGGATTCATTATACAACAGACTCTACATTATATCTCATTGAGTTTACTAATTCCGACTGGGCTGGCGATAGCACTGATCGCAAGTCTACATCTGGTTACTCTCTCATTCTTGGTTTCGGGCCTATCTGTGGGTCAAGCAAGAAGCAATATGTCATTTCTCTATCTTCAGTCGAGGCAAAGTACAGAGGGGTAGTCAACATAACCATTCAGGCTATGTGGCTACTACATTTTCTCACTGAGTTGGGAATTCAGTTTCATCGGCCAATCGTCATCTGGTGTGACAACCACAGCACTCTGAAGTTCTATAGAGATCCAGTTTAGAGGCAATGGATGAAGCACATCGAGATCCACATGCACTACATCCGAGACTTAGTACATGAGGGGATCATCAACTTACAGTTTTTTCCTTCAGTAGAACAGACGACAAACATCTTCACCAAGACCTTCACTGAGCAAAAGTTCCATTCTCTACGAATTCGTCTTGGAGTGAAGGACACAGTTGCCTAGCAACTGTAGTTCTTATTTTTACATACATTGTACCTTGAGGGGGGGGGTTTTCCCATGAGGTTTTCCCTCTTTTCTCACTTTATTTTCAGTGTATCTTTTGTATTTGGGTACCTAACATGGCCTCGTTGTCGGGACCCATTCTTTATTTTCACCATAGTGATGTTCAAGGGGGGTGTTGGAGTTACTTCACAGACACCTAGGGTTTCTTTTTCCTAAGGTTTTTCCTTGTTTATTATTCATAATTAGTCATTATCTAGTCTCATATATTTTAGGGGAGAATATTCTCTTTCAGTTGACACTTCAGTTTGACTAGTTGAGTTGAGTTTAGATGTTGTATTGGTTTTATCACCATGCAACATTGGGATCATCACCATGCTAATTCGACCTTTCCTTGGGATCATCACCAAACTGGCACATTAGCCTTGATTCCCTGAGTTAACTTCTCACTACTCACTATTCAGTCAGTTAATTGAAGACTAGTTGACTAGTTAACTCAACTAGGTGGCAGTTCACTCCTGTAACTACCTGAGAGACTATACTAGGTTGCAGTTCACTCCCGTAACTGTTGGTGTGTGTCCAGATCACTCTAGACCACCACTATGGCAAATTGGTTCACCTCCAGTGTGCACTCATTGAGCTATAGAGAGTATATCATGTGTAAATTATTCATTATTCACAACAGTTAATGAGAATTCTTTCATTCTTTCTCTCCCTCTTCTTTCTCAAACGCTCTCTGCAAATGTGTGTATTATTTTCTAGATAGATCTATTCTGTGCAAGTTCAACACATTTACAATTGTCTCTTATGTGCAACTGGCATGTCTGACCAGGCCATTCCTGTACTTAAAAAGTGCAAAATGCCTGCGAAGTAGTCTTCAACCATTTTTACTGCAAATAAGTGTGCATCTGGCAAGATATCATCTACATTTCCCACATCTTCTCCTGAGAGTATCCGCGATAAGTGATCTGGTCCTACATTCAACTTCCCTGGTTTCACAACAACCTCAAAATCATATTCATGGAACAACAACAACCATCTGCATCTTGTTCCCCCCAACACTAGATTTTTCACTAAGTATTTTAGTGAAGAATGGTTTGTGTACATCTTAAAATGAGACCCCAACAAATAATGTCTAAACTTTTGTAGCGCATATACCATTTCCAACCCTTCTGGTTCTTTGGTAGTGTAATTATTTTCTTCTATTGACAACTTCTTGCTTGCAAATTCAATTGGATGGTCTATGTATCCTTCCCCTAGCTAGATAATATTGCACCCAAAGCTACAGTCGATTGATCCACATGAACATGAAATTCCTTCTTCCAATCTAGAAATATCAAAATCAGTGTGGTCACTAATTTATTCTTCAATGTATCCAAACCATTATGACAGTCCTCATTCCACTAGAACTTAGCCTCTTTCTTCAATAACTTCTCCATAGGTGTTTTAATCTACACATAACCCTTAATGAACTTCTTGTAGTACCCTATATGACCCAAGGTTTCTCTCAACTATTTGACTGATGTGGGTGGTTGTAAATCCAAAATAACTACAATCTTGGTCGGATCCACTAATAAGTCTTGCTTACATACCACATGGCCCAACAAAATTCCAAAGGGCACACAAAAAATACATTTATTTAAATTCAATTAAATTTGACATTATCTACACATATCCAACATTAACCTGAGTACTTCTATGTGATATTTAAATAGACTAAACACATTCCAATCATCTAATTATACTTCAAGGAACTTATGAATAAATTCCTTAAAAGATGCAACAACAACTCTGGAAAAAACTGCAGGTGCATTCTTCAGTCCAAAGTGCATCACTGTGTACTGATAACTTCCCCACTATGTTGCAAAAGTAGTCTTATATTTGTCTTATTGCGCAATATTAATATAGTGATACCCTGAAAATCCATATGTGAAAGAATAGGCCTCATGCCCTCCTACATTATCTAGCACTTCATCTATGAAAAGTGTTGGAAATGGATCATGCATACATGCATCATGTTAGCACTAAGAGTCACACTTAGAATGTTGTAAGTGTAATCCCAATACCCATCAGAATGTGAAGGATAAATGTTTATAAAAAGTGGCAAATGGATGGAAAACTCATAAAAGAATGTCAATCACAGATAACTCCATACAATATACACCATCAAATAAGGCCTTGAATAACTTAAGATCGGGTTTTAAGATATAAAGTAAGTAGGTGGAAGACTTGAAAAGAAATGTGTAATATGCATATCATCTACATCAGGTAGCACTGACACACATATGAAGAAAAATCTTTGAAATAAGAACTTCTTAAAATCAAAGAGAAAGACTCTGATATATTTGTAAACAATATCACAATAAATCATTTATTGCAACAAAGATGCAATCAATCAGATGAATAATTCAATAGACTGTAATCAAAGTATGATAACAAAAAGATGATAAAGAAGCAAGGCTAATTTCCATTATCCAAAGTGTCTTAGGTCTGGTCCATACAATAGGAGATACTATTTTCTACATAGACAATATCAAAAATACGAGTCCTCTCTTACCCCATTCGAACCTCTCCTCAGTTTTACAATGCTCTTTTTATAGCCTACACTATCATTGATAGCTTTACAATTCGAATTACAAATTCCTCATAGGATCCTTCTTCCTAAGGGATGCATGCCAATAGTTGTACAACAAAAAAGAAACATAATGCTACTTTCCAGGATGACATTGGCAACGTTTGCAACATCTTTTCAATGGTTGATGATGTGTCTATTCGAGTGCATTTTATTTGGGCAGGTAGCCTCCCAGATCGCAAGGGACCTTCATAAAGTTGGTACACATCCATCTTGACATCTGGAAACTCTATTTTCCCCCTAAATCTCCAAAACCTGAGTTCACAACGCAGCGCTACAAACTGTCCTGAAACAACTAGTTTGGAGTGTCAGGCACTGCAAACTTTCTTGTATTGGCCTGTTTGATTTTACCATAGTTTGTAACATCCCAAAACTATATCAGATGTCCAAAAATGTTGTATAAACCTCATAATCGTGATACATGACTATAGGAAATCACCAAAACTGCTAATCATGGTTTACAAAACATAGGCATCACCAAAAAAGTTGTAAACTGCATGAAACAATAAATTTGACCAAAATTGATGTTGGTTATGGAGGCTTAATGTCTTCATTTTTTAATTCTAGAGCTTCCCCTGGTAGCAACCTTGGACAGCATGTCCACGTTTCTCTTGGCCAATTATTCTTTAAAAGGTTGTAGATATGCCTTCAATTTCCTGATTTGACCTTGATGAGATATGTTCTTCCTATAGAGATTTTTGAGCTGCCTGTGGAGGGGCAAGAATATTTTGGGTAAAAATATTGCCTTATCAATGGTCTTATGATACATTTCCAACATCTCCTTAAGCTCCTTCCTGGAAACCAATTCCTCCTTTTTCAACTTATCAACTTAAGCTCTTTCTTGCTTGAGTTGCCTCTTGAGTCTCTTAAAGGTGGGGTTGCTTTCATGTTGAGGAGTAGTGATGTCAACAACTTCAATAATTTTCTTAGAAGATTGAGATTTCACCTTTTCCTAGGATGAGTTATTTGTTGCATCATCCTTCACATGGACATTTTGCTTGGTCGTTGCTCTAGTAAAAGTCCTTCTAGGATTAACTTTGTCTGCAGTAATGGGTTAGGGGAAAAAAATATTTCTTCCTCTCAAGACTGTGGGTTTGCTTCAAGGAACCTCCATAGGAATATGATCTGCCATGGGTGAATCTTCTCTATCTGAAGGTTGTGAAGGACCTCCTACTTCTTCCTAATTTGTATCTCTGACATCCTTATCAGCTATTGTCACCCTTTTCTTCCTGCTAGCATCTGAATGTACAATCCTTTCAACAGGAGTGGAACTTTGTCTTTTGGATTGTGGAGTGGGGGAAACATCTAACTGAAATTGTGATGAAGTCAGGAAGGTTTCCCAATCAGTATTTTTCTTCCTCAACTCTTCCATCACTAACATCTTAATAAATTCAGAGTGAAAGACACTGGTGTCTACTTGCTTTGACTTGGCTTGAACTCTATCACACATTTTACCAATGCTTCTAAGAAGATAAATTGGAAGGTTCATGGCTTCCTTCCCTGTGAAATGTAACAGTAACCTGATGTTGTATTGGTACACCATGTTGAACCTCCCCTCACATGTGAAGTATTTCTGGAAAACCTTCAACATCTTATCAAAACATTGAAGAATGTGGTTTCTAGGCACTCCTTTCAACAAATTGTCCTCTTGATACTCTGGCTTAAGAAATTTGTTTGAGAAGGAAGAATTTAATGAAATAGATTTGAACCAATTATCTCCATTGTTGGGTATCTTTGTTGCAACAAATATGGAATTTTCTAAAACCTCAAAATATAACATCCCCACTTTGGTTTTAGTCCCATTAAAGTTGAGTGCAAACTCTCTAGATGCCCCCTCTGGATGCCCCCTCTGCATCTTTTGACAGAAATTAATACAACCTACCCTCTGAAAGGATTCCCTGGACAAAGGTTAAGAATTAAGGAGTTGCATATCATAAGGTTATGTCCTTACAATCTCCCCTCCCTTATGAGTTTTCTTAAGTTGTTTATTATCCATAATTTCTACTGGAAAAATGTTTTTCTGTAAGCTTTAATGACGGCTAGATGTGTAAAAACATGGAATACAGGAAATTAGGGTTTTGATGATAGAACTATTCTCAAAAGGATGACATTGTACAAGGATTTATACACCTCACTCTATACACATTGAGGTATGAGACAAGACACTCTTCAAACAGGAAGGATAAGGAACAACAACTAAGAGTTGTAATAAAAGGGAGAAAACTATGAATTTTTTGCTAAAACATGTTTTTCATCAGTATAAATATCAATTAGCAACATTGATAATGTGTGAAACTTTAATCCTAGTTTAACAAATGATCAACCATACATTTAAAGTTTGATAGGGGTAAAATTAAATCTTTTAAGGCTGAATTTCAAAGGATGCAAAAGATGAGGGTTTCAACAGTTTTGGAACAGAGGGTTCGCAGTGCCCTCTTTACAGCGCCAGAGTAACCAGTTCGTTGCGCTGGGGGAAATTCAGTGGGACAAGTGGTTTATTAGCATTGGAAAAAATTACTGAGGTTAAGAAAGCAACCTAGACTGGTGGGGAAGGTTCAAAACACCATGGAGGTGGGTTTGAAGGCTGGCAGCAAAAAGAGTTGCACAGTCCGCAGCGTCAATAGATAAACCAGCATAAAATCTTCTCTCAACCTTTAAACAACATGGAGACCCTCGAGGAGTACCTGGTAAAATTGGGTTTGATGATAATATCTGTGAATTTAAGCTGATACATTTGCAAGTTATCCAAGCTCCAATGCTCCTCTTCAGCCATTTGCAATGCCCTATCTACAGCGCCAGGTTCGCAGCGCAAAATTCAAACAAAAAATGCACACTTCGAGGAGACTTTTAGAAGATATTATGACATAATCCCTGATAATTTCGTTAAATGAAGGCTATGAAAATAATGAAATCCCATTTGACACGATTCTTTAATTGCAATGACAACAAAAGAATGTGTTAGGTACTTATGAGTACCCCGGGAACTCTCTTGGTGAGTTGGCAACACATACACCCAACTTTGACTTCACACTTAAATGGTTGGATGGTGACAAAGGGAGACTTGTGTACAACTTGGAGGTATGACTTGTCAAGGTAATGATGTAAGGATCAAAGGTGTGACTCATAGGGAATTATTTACTTTGTCATGATGACTAATTGCATGACCTAAAGACTCTAAACCAAGGTTGAACCAAACTTTATCTTATTCAAATCAAACTCTAAGTTATGACATAACCACAACAAGAAGACTCAAAACCTATGACTAAAAAAAAAAACCAAAGTGATTATTTTTAACCCCTACAATTCTATGTGCTAACACATCATTTAGATTTCTTAGGTTTACACAAATCATGATTCCCCCAATTTTATTATCTTATACCACCATTGTACTTATCCATTTTGATTCCATCATTGGTTCAATGATCCTTGCTTCTAACATTTGGTCTATCTCTTCTTTCACCTTCTCTTTATACTTCATATTTAAACTGTAGGGTCTCTGTCTCACTGGCTTAACATCTTGTTTCAAAGGGATCTTCATTTCCCCTAATTCACCAGCTATCCCCTTCATCTCTAAGAATGTAGTTGGGAATAGATCTTGATAATCTCATTGTAAATCTAAAATATCTCCACAGTTTCGTCATTCCGGTAGTATCCTATCTATGCAAACTTTGGGTTTTCCTTTGTCCCAATATTCACCTTTTGTGTCTTTATTGATCCTGCATATGCAGCAGATTCAAGCTCTAGGCCTTCTATTACATGTTCCCCCTTAGCTTCAAGTACTTGTACAATCCTTGGATATTCCTTGTCTTGTTCTTCTCTAGAAACATTATAACATTCTAGTAACTCATGGACAATCATAGAATATATGTGCACACTACACAAAGATACCTCATAGGCCCTTCTTCTGAAAAAATATTGTTTCTAATGACCTATAATGCTACATCTAGTAATGGAGACTGATGTTCAAGTGTAAATTTTACCTTAAACCTTTGAATCAACTCATCCCAATTTGTTGTTTATATGCGCATTTATAGTTCCAAGCACCAGTTCTTAGGGATAGTATCCAATGTGTGTATAAACTAATGTGTCCATTCCTCCTTCGATACCGAACTCCATATGTTTATGCATTTCTCAACATGACCTGTTGGATCACTTACTCCTATATATTTCTATGCAATATCCTCAACCTCGGTACAGAATCTTACTTGCATTAGTCTTTTACACTGTGACCAATCTTCCATTCCTTCTTTGTGTGCAGCCCACCATCTCGATGGAGTAGCTTTCAAGACAACATCTAATTCCAACAGTCACTAGGGTTAAGTTATATGCAACTCAAACGCCTTCATGAAATAGTTGATATCATTCAATCCATCATAATTGGGTGGGTCGCATAACTATGTTCCAATCCAGCGTAATGATCGAGTTATGCATGCACATCATCTAGTTTATACTTCATGCATCCTCTCTTGCCAATTTTCCATACCTTCCTCTAAATATGACACACACAAGATCATTCTTCTCCAACTTAGCACGCCATCTATAGTCGTGTTAACATAGTCATCCATCTGCACAGTCATGTTATGCATATTGTCAATTGTGTTCCCTTTTGTTGGCTCTATGTACCTCTTTCCTTCTGTCAGATCTAATGGTGCGGTAACCTTCAGGTCCCCTACTTCGAAGATCATTTCCCTCTTCTTCATATTTATTATCTCCTAATTTCAAAGGCCCATTAAAATTCCATGAGCACTAGATATGGATGACTATCATCCATGATCTCAATGACTTCAAAAAAAATTGTACTATGCACACCATCTATATTTATAGGTACTCCTATGAATCGGCCAATTGGTACTATCTTGTGCTAGTTTTCCAACCATAATTGAACAGGAGACCAAATTAAATTGGGTTTCCCCATCATTCCCCTTGTCTTCCTTGGTAACACATTTACATTCGAACCCAATTTTAAAATAACGTTATCCACACCACATTCCCCAATGTGTGCACTTAATATGAATTCTTTGTTGGTCCTATTTTAGTGCAGTACCTGATTCACTACCCTATGTGCAACAAGAATTTCACTTTATTGTGCACAATGATCAATCATGTCACATAATGCATTCAATGCAGTTTCATCTTTCATATATTCTACGTAGCTTCTCATAAACTCTCTTAGAGTACTTACCTTCTCAAGTGGATTCTCTAGTATAGTACGATCACAGACAGAAGGCACAGATGATGTTGATGCTACCCAATCTAGTCCTAATATGTCTTTTCTTACTCTTTGATATGTCTCATTTTCTTGTTGAGGGTCGAATGTTGGCATAGGTCCTATTGATTTCCTCACCCATTTCTCAACTCACTTCCTTCCATTCATCGCATCAACCCCTGTTCTAGCTCCTCCACATGTAACAATTGTTATTCTAGGTCCTTCATTGTGATTCTCGACTTACATTATGATTCGGGTTTTGGTTATGATTCCCTCTTTCCTGCCACTTCACAAGTAGTTAAGGAAATTCTTCTATCGCATGATCCAATGCTCTACAATATGTGAAATTTTTACATGGATTCGAGAAGTCATGAGCTAAGCTTCCCAGTTGATTACAATTGTAACTTATTATTGGTCCTCTACCTCCTCTACCAAAATTTCCTCTGCCTCGACCTCTGCCAAATCCTCCTTAGTTTCCTGTATTAAATCTTCTTTGATTGTTAGATTGTGGACCAACTCCTTCTGTCGCAACATTCTCCTCCCAAATCATGTACATACATGAAGTGCACTCTCTCATCAAATCAAATGTGCAACAATCGTTCTCTTCCACTATTACATTGGGCCACTTTTTCGACAATTTATCAACAAATTTGCATCGCAAACACGTCGCCCTTCCAACTAAAGCATGAACCTCATTTTTTTCATTAATATTTTGACGCTATTTCAAAAACAAAATGTTCATTGTTAGTCTAACTATCGTTCCGATGAAATAATTAGTCAATCATCCGAAAAAATATTCGTCGGTGTAGAATCAGTCTTCATATGACATCTTTAACCCATTTTTGTCATCGTTGGAGGGTCGGAACAACGACAACTCGGGTCTTGTCATTGTTTTGACAACTTACGTGTCTCAAAAACAACAAAGTTTCATCAAACGACTCGTCAAGAGAGTAATGACTAAACCATGAACATTTTTCAAATGGTTCCTCGAAAGAGCAACGACTAATCCATGAACATTTGTTGAAAGATTTGTTGAAAGAACAATGTTTAAACCAAGAACATTTTTCGAAAGGTTCTTCGAAGGAGAAATGAATTACCCATGAACATTCCACGGCATAGAAATAACCATTATTTGAATGTGCAATGACTAAACCAAAAACATTCATTGACAGAGAAATGATTGTTCGTTGAAATAGTCGTAGGCCAAACTCCAACTAAACATGAACATGTTTCGAAAGAGAAACGAGAACAATCATGAACATTTTTCGATAAAGAACCACATTTCATCGAAATAAAAACAACCCAACCTTTAAGTAAGATTGAACCATCATCGAGAGAGAAACGACCCTGCCATCAGAATGTCCACGGAGACTGTATAAAAATTTTAAAAAATATGCATATGGAAAAGATGTTCACGTGATGACGTATCTCAGATTGGGAGAAAAGGGAGGACCCGCTCCACTAATGCATCGATGGATCGGTGGTCCCACGACAAGTATGATCTTAGTCATCAATCTCAAACTGATGAGATTCATCGATCTGACTCCACAAAACTCTATAAATTTGATAAGAAAAAATCAAGGTCATGCTGACATTATCCTAGACGCATGGAAACCCTCTCTCTAGGAACTTGTTTCCAACAAGGAGTAAATTCAACCCCCTCCCCTAGATTTCTTATTTGGCAGCTTGTTTTTGCTTGGAAAACATTTTGCAGATTTAAGAAGTGATATATATCTCAGGAGAGATTAGGTGCAAAACTGAAATTTTAGATGTAGGTGGGTGAGGTCCCCTTACACTTGACCCACCACAGAAGTTACAAAGTCAACCTATTATTGCACAGTTACATGAAGCTTTTCCATTTTGAGCTCACCTACGAGATTGAATTCTGGTACTAAAAGGTTTCGAATATTGTTGCAATCTATACCAATTCTAAAAAAAAACATTTCAAGGTGCTTCTTATGCACCCTAGCTCATAAAGGTGACAAAGGTTCAAAACCCTAGGTGAAATCTCTAGGCAAGAGGGATGATATCATACCATATATGTAAGGTGTTTTGCCTACGTTGATGTTGATGTGGCAGGGATGACATGTGTCTCCAATTGGTTCCACCTATCCACACGGTGATCATTGGTTGGCCTAACAGATGCCCTACTAGCATGTTGACGTGTCACTAGATCGAGCTCAATCTAGGGAATATTGTTGGAGTCTACAACCTGGTGGCCTGGTGATCCGGGGGGCGATATTTAATCTGGGTCGTCGATCTGGAGTTGAATATGGGTCGTCGATCCTTGAAAAAACTCTGTTGGCATGATGATGTGTCATCGGATCAGGGCTAATCTAGAGAAGTGTTGCAATTCGATTCCAGTGGCCCAATATAATCCATACCATCAATCTCAAACTAGTGAGAGCCATTGATTTGGATCGACCAAATGTGAAAATAGATTAAGTAATGGATAGAGTCATGCTAATGTCACCATATACACGTGGAAATCACATACTTTCCCACACTAATGTTGATGCGGTAGGGGATGACACGTGTCACCCGACTTCGAGGTCTTGATTTTTTTATACAGTTGACTCCACCTATCCACGTGGAAGTTGTTGGTTGGCTCTGACAGAGTTCTATTGGCATGTTGATGAGTCTTGGCATGAGGGAAATGGGAGAACGTGCTCCCCTGATGTGCCAATAGTTGAGATGATCTTGTCCATCAGTATCAAACTAACGAGAGTCATTGATTTGGCTCCACGGAACTATGGTAAACGAATAAGGCTTGTTTAATATGGACCATTGATCTCTCCCTACAAACTAATGGGAGTCGTCGATCGAGCTCGATGAAAAGAAATAGAACCTTTAAGTTGTGACGATGTCATGTTGACGTCACTTGGGTCCTACATACACGTGGTGGCTCTCTATTTGTACGTATCGATGCTGAGGTGGTTGGGGTGACATGTTTCACCCGGCTTCAATGCATTGACCTGTGTCTCTGGTGGGTTCCACCTATCCACGTGGTAGATGCTGGTTGGATTATCATATGCCTTACTAGCAAGCTAACATGTCAACGGATCGGGATAAATATGGAGAAGTGTTGCAATTGAATCTCGGTTGGTCGATGGCCCGATATGTTAAAGACCATGCATGTTTTTTGGTGCAACGATATCTCAGTCGTCGATCTACTTCTCATTAACCATCGGATTGGTTGGGCTTTGCCTTCTTACTGGCACTTGTGTTCTATGCTGAATTCTCATGGTAAGCCATATGACTAATCAAGTTAAGCTCTTTTAGGGAAGGATGGGCCCATTTTTACCTTTTATAAGCACCCGAGTGTTTAAATGTTTCCTTATGCATGCAAGGGAATGTATTTATTGTCATTTCTTCAATTTTCCTCAAAGTAATCTCACTCTTCCTTCAAATTTCTAAATCCTAGACTTATAACCTTGATGAACCTTCAAATCAATGGAAGAAACAAATATGGTGCTAACAAGTAGGATGAAAAAATTAAAAAATAACATATTAAATTATTGATAACATAAATTAACTAAACCTAATTTATTTGAGTGCTTCACAACTCAACGTATCCAGTAGCTTAAATACCTACAAACAGATTACCATGAGTTAAATTCTAAGAATGTGGTCTGACATTATTCTATATATACTCTGATGAAAAAGAAATTTCTAGTTACCTCTATCTTTATAACACAACTCCATCAGGTAGTGAGTGTAGTATATCCTTATGATACATGGTGTTGAGGTATGTAGATTTCTCCTCCAGTAATTTCTCCCCACTACTATGCACTAAATCTTTTTTTTAGACAAGAAACTCGGCACTCATTGCATCTATACCATGATTTCTAGCTTCTTTTGCATCTCCATACGCATGCATAATTTGAGTGACATAGGTTATTCATAAAAGGTCAATTGTTAATTTTCAATAAAAGGGCATTAATAATTTCCAAGGTTTACGTAGGTAGTGTTGTTCCTGAGATGATTCTTGTCTAGGGAATTATTTCAATGAATCCATAATGATTTACAATTATTTTCAATTATTTCGTACAACTAAATAAAAATTAAGATGCATTTTATGACTTGTTTTTGGGCTTACAAGTTCCATTATAACTGGTGCACTGGTTGAGACCCCACAAAATAACAAGAATTCAAAACCATTCAAACTTACCTGAGATATTACTTATCCCCGGAGGAAATTCAATGATATCTCCAAGTTCTGACCATTTAAGTTCTTAGTCCTCGTTAAAGTATGAAAGTATTGTACTCAAAGGGACTTTCTCAGCCTTCTCCTGTCAACAACCCCAGCTTCGATAGTGGTGGATACAGGACAACCACCCCTGATGTCGCTACAATTAGTAAGTGTATATTTAACGGTGTAAATGGAAAAGTGGAAAAAAATAAAGCAAACTTTTCCTTTCATTAAAAAAATATATATTCACTCCAAAGTCTCCATGGTTTGATTGCCTTGTGATCAACTAAAAATTTTCTCGCCTGATAGTAGCATGAAAAAATTTAAAAATAACATACTAAATTATTGATAACGTAAATTAACTAAACCTGATTTATTTGAGTGCTCACAACTGAACGTCTCTAGTGGCTTAAATACCTACAACCATATTACCATGAATTAAATGTTAAGAATTTGGTCATCCATTATTCTATATATACTCTGATGCAAAATAAATTTCTAGTTACCTCTATCTTTATAACACAAGTCCATCAGTTAGCGAGTGTATTATTTCCTTCTACTACATTGTGTTGAGGTATGTATATTTCTCCTCCAATAATTTCTCCCCACTGGCTCTTTTCTTTTCAGAAAGAAACTCGACACTCATTTCATCCATACCATGTTTTATAGCTTCTTCTGCATCTCCATACCAATGCATAATTTGAGTTACATAGGTTAATCATAAAAGGTCGATGCTTAGTTTGTAAAAAAAGGGAATTAATAATTTCTGAGTTTTATGTAGGTAGTGTTATTCCTGAGATGATTCCTGGCTAGAGAATAATGTAAGGGAATCCATAACGATTTACAATTATTTTCAATTAGTTCGTACAACTAAGAAAAGAATAAAACTTAGTACAAGAAACTTTAAAATTGGAACTCACTTTTTTCCTTCAATCAGATTTATCAATATTGTTTTCAATGTTCATTGAATCAATCTCTAACTCGATCAAGCAATATACATCGCCAATGTTGCACCCCTTTTGTCACCTGAATGAGAAAAATAAGGATGCTTACAAGCCCAGTTGGGTTAGAGAGGCAAGATAGCAGTGAAGGAAAGAGTTAGAAACATCAAGCATATGATATAAAACAAAAGACTAAGCTAAGAACAATAAAAGAAACTAAACTAGAGTGCATAAGGACATTAGAACGAGAAATAAACAACATTCATGCCACCAATGGAAAAGATTGTATTAGTGGGAAAAAACCAAAGAGAAAGGGAGATATATGGGTCCCCTCTTCCTCCAAGGGAGGGCTCTTGGACCCCCAAATATTGAGCTCTTCTTACAAGTAAAAAACTAGAATGAAATGGTGAAGAGAATCCAAAGCACCTTCATTCAAGAGGTGATATGAATGGCTAAATGAAATGGTGCTTGGATGCTCTTGATGAGGAAAGAGGATCCTCCAAGAGAATATAAGCAGCATAACAATACAAATGAATTCCTTGAAAAAATAGTGCACCCATGGCCTCCTTTTATAGCATACCTTTGAGGCATTATGCAACCAGTTCTTAGTGTGAACAAGGGGCCCTTTAGGGAACCCTTAGGTCTTTGACCAGCCCCCCAATTAGATTCAGCCAAGATTTGGGTGTTAAATCGACTTGGAAGTTGAACCAGAAGTGGGTGAAAGGCCGACCAATATCATAAATGCATCGTTCTGAGGGGTGCGCAGTTTTTTGCGTCCACAGACGCGCATAGTGCGCATGTGCTCTTTTCTTGCGTTTCTAGATGGCGCATGTGCACGCGCTCTCTGTGTAGTCTTAGTGCATGCTGATTTTATAACTGGTTGTATAGTTTTGGACCTTTTGGAAATGCATTTTTGGTCCATGAGTGAACTAATGGGTGTTTTGAAGATGTTGGATTCCTGTAACCATTTTTGGACGAAATTTCGGTGATAACAGATGCCCCCTGATGTGTGAGGTTAGGAGCATACGTATAGCCGAAATACATCAATGTTTCTTCTACTGAGAGTACTTGTGTAAGAAAGAGCGATGTGGGGAGTGTCAAGAGAAACCCATTGGAGGGAGAGGGGAACCTGTATGACCCAATCTGTGCACGGGGTGTAAAAAATAAAATTGTGTACAAACGAGGCAGGCATGCCCCATGCTCGTGTCATGTAACTCAAAAAAAAAGGTGTTATACAGTAACTGAAGTTGTGTATTGATGTAGATAACTGCAACGCCCTCGGGGGTGGTTTTGGTAAAGTCAGAGGACAATTCTGATGGTGAACATACTCTGAAAAAGAGGTGATGACACCTCTAAGAAGTGTCGATGGCACGCAGGCATTGATAGCCTGTCATATTTCAGAGGTCCAACAAATATAAAAAAAACTGCAATAGTCGCAAATTAAGACCCACTACAACATGATAAAGTGTTGAAGTTGAATGTCATGGGGGTCAACGACAACAGAGAGCAATGATGGTACTCGTTGTGCCATCTGAGACTCCTTATTGAGAGTCAAGATATTGTTGCCCATATGGAAATTGTGTTGATGTCGACAGAAAGGGAGATGCAAAGCCAAGAAGCGGAGGGCTTCATGAAATCCACTGGATAAGATCAGGAACTGATGAGTAACATGGACGAAGTCAGGAAGTGGTGAGACTCAAGACTGCCCTTGGTTGGGGATAAAGGGGGTGTGGCAGCAATCATGAAACTGGGCCTAGCATCAAGGTCACGACTAGGTGTGGGTTAAATTGTGTCAGAGGCGTGACAAAGTGGACAAACTCAGAGATCATGAGTACATGGATGGTGAGACACTTGGGATTTATGGGCGATGTCAACAGGAGTAGAAGATAATGGATGCCCCAACCAAGGGTGACATGGGTCTATTTGCCAGAGGAAGAAGGTCGCCAAAGGTTACGATAACAATCTATGTAAATGCTGGAAACAAAGGATTTATACAATTACCAAATGAATAAAGAATAATTTGGGATGAGTGTTCAGATACAGAAACAGGCGCCCCAGTGAAATATGGCTTGGCCTGTGAGGGTGCAATTTGCTTGAAGAATGGGTGGAGGGTGGGGGCCCCATAGGTGGCTTTCTGTATAAGGTAAATGAATGGAGGGAAATATGCAAATGGGCAAATTGATTGTGGATGAAATGGATGGTTAATGATACTATGGGGGTGTAGTCAAAATAGAACCATGATAAAGTAACCTGGGAGTCCAGTGAGCCGGCTAGAAAAATGAGGAGAAGGAGTATGTGGTTGATTCTCGACGAGGCGTAACACTATCGAGACTCCCGTCCCTAAAGGGTGAAAATAACATGAGTGTAAAAGTGCCAAGGTGGACTATGAATGGGACAACTCATGTGGGGGAGAGTGCTACTAAGTGACAGTACCAAAATGCAACGGAGGTGACAGTACTGCAGAGCCGGATATAGGGACCCTAAAGGAAAATGTCAAAGGGTGTGACCAGAGATGCAATTGAGATTCAAAGGGAAATATTACATGTCAGTGTCGAGTATATACCTAAAGGGGTAGTGCTGATGTATGATGACCAAGTACCTGCACACATGAAAACCGAATACCCGACGTGACCAATATCTGAAGATAAAGAACATATAACAGTTATTCAATAACGTGTAAATATAAGCATGCATACCTAAGCGTGGGTATGAGGATAAAAGGGTCCTCGAGGGCCGAGGATGGATGGTGGCCTGGGGGATATGATTGTGTAGGTGGCGGGATCCTGATCCCATGGCGGAAGACGGATCAAAAAACGGACGTTCGAAGCTTCCGGAATTGATCCTGGAAGTTTTGGCAAAGGGACTATATATAGTTGTAGGGCCCACATTGCCACCTCATTTGTACTTGTTGCCATAGTGAGTGGACGAGAGTTTTCAGAGGAGATTTGGAGATTCTAGAAGATCGAGCTAGCCGATTTAGGATCAGCAAGCGCCAGGTTAGTTGTTGTATCCTCCTGCATAGGACTTAGGGTTTCATTTTTTGGGCAGGGTTGTACGGGTGGTCGTACAGGGAGATTTATGAGGGTGGGCCCCCTTGTGCGCGGGAGATTGAAGAATTACCACGCATGAGTGCGCGGTTGTATCTTGGAAAGTTTTGGATGGGGGTGTCAGAGCGAGGAAAACAGGTGTGCATAGAGTGTGCATCTGTTCGAATCGCAGTTGTGCATGCATGCGCGGTTGTGCTCCTCACACTAGCATATGTGTGCACAACTATGTAGCGAACAGGTGCGCCATAAGGCGCGTTTGTGTGTGTGAAAGGGGCGCATGTGTGCACCCCTGTATCGCAGACATTCATGCATGAGTGCGCGACTGTGGGGTGAACAGGCACGCATATGTGTGCGTCTATGGGGAAAACAGCCGCGTCACTGAGGAAAAGCTGAAGGGTGTAAAAAACTTATCTTTTTGGAGATTTAGGTGTTTTTATGGGTTATGATAGCTAATCGAGTACTGTATATGTGGATGTAGGTGGCAAGTTTGACGATTTCGGTGCATTGGAGAGAGAGGGATTTTTCACGCCTGAGGGAGGCACTGAGGGATGAAGAGTTGGCGGTTTGGGACACTTTGGCAACTTGTGGGTTGTTGAATTTTTTTTAGTGCTCTTTACTGTGGGCACGGGAGTACTTATTGCAGTTCCCGATTTTGATGTGGAGTTTTCATCGGCATTTCTTCATTGTGTGGGGTGAGGAGTTGGTCATCACTATGATGGAGGATATATATTTTCTGACTGGGCTCCCTTTTCGAGGAACTCCTTTATCGGCGGAGCTCGTGTTACCCAGGGATGGGAAGTTGGCTACCTTAGCCCGGAGGTATTGTTCAGGGGAGAACTTCATGTTGGGTTCTGTGGTTAGCATTGGGGCGATGGATTCCCTTGTACACCATTGCGTGGCAGTGATGGTTGTGAGAGTCTATGGGTCTCTCGTGACTCAGCGGATCAGTGGGGGTCAGTTGAGGGTTATGCAGAGGGCATTGGCAGGTGAGCATTTTTCCTGGGGCGTGATGTTGCATGCCAAGATGGTAGGGTAGTTGGACAGGTGTCGAGCTGCTGAATCAGGGGAGTTCGCCTTTGGGTCCATCTTGGTGGTGTGGTTCTTGGAGAGGGTGCCCATGTTGTGCCCTAGAGTGATTTTGGACGCACCGGGTGTGTGAGAGCCGTGATTGAGGCAGTGGGGTTCGTCATGGTGGTGGGGAGGGAGGCCAATATTTCATGGCCAAGTTTGCATGGGTGTGGCGTCAGATGCCATAGATCATACTTTGATATCCATATTTTGGGGTGGATTTCCGGGATGATCTAGATATGGTGCTACCCCCTGGAGAGGTGTTTGACCACAGAGGTATGATGTTATTTTTGATGTTTTGATATGTTAGATAGTATAGCATATATTGTTATGTATGGATGGATGTTGATGCTATTAGTTGTTTTTGTGTGCAGACGTGGGACCTTGCGGGCGCGAGGTTGAGTTGGTTAGAGCGTCGGCTCGTTAGGGGCCGGTGAGACCTCCGCGGGGAGAATCGCAGACAGGAGAGAGACGACGACGGGATGATGTTGGGGCAAGGCCTGTTGATGATGAGAGAGAGGCCAGGGGACTTCGATACGATGACCCCAGGGCAGGGCCATCACATGCTCCTCTGGCGGGGGTCAGGGGAGAGTTTTAGGATTTTCGTCGTCGATTAGAGGCGGTACTACATGGAGTACCCGAGGGGATGTGGGTGCGCATCCAGGATGAGGGGGTCGTGGAGTAGTGTATTGGTCTTCCGATAGAGTCGTGGAGTCTGATCCGCAGAGAAGATGTAGCAGGAGCCACTATGACTGGGAGGTTTCCCCCAGAGCCTGAAGGACTGATCGCTGGTGGGGTACCTCCGCCAGAGGGAGGACTAGGTGGTGGTGCTCTAGAGGTGCCATGAGTGTCTTTATGTAGTTTTGGTATTTATATAGGTCTGCGATCCTATTTGGTGTGGTGACACTAGTTTTGTATCTATAGGGGCGAGGTGGTTCACCAACCTACGGATGGTTGTACATGTACTATTTTTTGTAAACATTGATGGCTCATTGACCGATATATATATATATATATATATATATATATATATATATATATATATATATACATTCTAGGTTTGATGGAAATATCAATTTTAATCATAGGGGAGATGTCGGCCATATTACCTTCCTCAAAAGCGTCGGGGGAAGGGATAGGGCTTTTGAACCAGTCTATATTCCTTGATGGGATAAAATATTTGGATTCGATTGTGTATATGGAGGTCTGGCTAAGAGGTGCAAATGTGTCTTGTGAGAGAAAGAGCGCTCGCTAATGGAGCAGATCCCATGGGCAATCGAGGGTGGTTAATTCCTCGAGGATGTCTTCGCCACAGTGGAACTGATGAGAATATAGTGGATACGGGGGAACAACATTGGTGACTCTCACCGCGTGGTTATATGTTGGTGAATAAGCAGGGCAAATGACGCAAAGGGGTTGTGTGGGTTCACTCGAAATAAACCAAATATCGAGATATTGTGGATTGAAAATGGAAGTCAGGTGTAAGATTTTCGTGGGGAAATGAATGGGAGAATTGGGAGGATTTGGGGGCAAATCCTCTTCCAAGCTATTGATGAACCACGGAGGAGTGGGAAGTCCCTCGGGCTTGGGGGAGAAGATATAAACAATATCTAGAGAGGGAGTAGGGGGGAATATGAGCGGCGTTGGAATTGGGGGGATGGGAGGGGTTTGAATAAGGGCCATTTGATGACGCATATATTCAATGCTCGTGGGACACTGATATGTGAACTGATTTACGTAGAGTGCAAGGACATCGCATATGTTCATTGACATAGGTCGTGACATAATGGATGTCAGTGACCTGTGTGTGGGATGATGCGGGTGGAGGAGGGTCTTGCTGGAAGCTCCAACGGACTGTCGTTAGCGTCTGAAAAAATTGAGGTAACGTCGGGTAATGGTGGGTGTAATGGCCATACTATGAACAGATGGCACATGTGAATTTGGTTTGCAGACCTTTGCTACCTATAGTAGGGAATGCAGTGGTGGTAGTATTGGGTGAAGTAGAGGAAGCAATCAGTGGTGTCGTTACCCGAGGTAGTTGAATTAAATTGCGTAGCTTGGGGAGGGACGGGCATTTATTAGTGGGGTGTTCATCTTTCTTTCATAGTGCGCAAGGATGCTAAACTCAGGATGGAAGTGGAGTGGTGGAGTGGTGGGCTCTTTCTTCTTTCTTCTGCCCCCAGCTATAGTACTGGTGTTAGTGAATGGGGGTGTGGGTGGTGTGGTAGGAGTAAGTATGGGAAACAGAATTGGGACTCTTTTTGTTTAGGGAGGGAGGGATGGTTGAGGGACCATCTCTGGTGGGTGTACATACCATACTAGAATTGCCAACACCATATTGGGAAGGGTAAGCGTTGCAACTACTTGGAAAGCTTGTACGCCTGGTGGGGGGGAAAATAAAGGGATTTGGGTAATGGCTTGGGGGACTGTCTCCCAAACCGGGATGTGGCCCTGGGGGAGGGTAACATTGGGAACATGTGGTGTTGGAGATTTCTCAAGGAATTCCTGAGGGAGGATCTTTGTGACCAGTGGGACGTTAGATAGTAAAGAAGCCTCTGTGGGAGGAAGGATATAGCCAGTTTTTGTTCTATTGGATGAGATGGCACATACTTGTGTTTAGGGATGTATGAGTGGGGGTGCTCCATGATATGTCCCTAGCAAGGACGGGTCCTTAAAAATTCTGGGACCCATTTCGATGAGTGGGTAGGCCTCGGGATTAGTGTGAACGAGAGGTAAGATGTTATCAATGTTGGAGGAAGGGTTGGGCTCGTAATGTGACACTTGGTCAATAGTGACAATATTCCCGTTGTGGGGGAACATCATTGTGTGAATCACAGAAGAGGCCATTGCCTTCATCACATACATGTAGCTATGTCCGAACAAGATGTTGTAATCGAGCAGAGCGTCGATAACTTCAATGTCAATGAGGATAGTTTTTCGCCCGAGTTCAACGCGGACATTTTGAAAGACCCCTTCAGGAGAGGATGGTCTTCCGTCATAATCCCTCGAAGTAATGGCGGATGGTATGAGCTCAGGGGAGCCAAGTTTTTTTCCATACAGTTTTAAACATGATGCATGTGGATGCACCTTCATCAATAATGCAGCGGTGAACTGTGATATTCCAGATTTTAACCGGTATTTGGAAAGCGACCAAAGAGGGGAGACGAGGTTCCCCACTATCAATATCGAAGGTGATGAGTCGAATATCAGTAGGGTCGACTGCCCCCAGAGCGGAAACTAATAATTTTTGTTGAGTAGGAAAAGTTTGAAGAACTTCTAAGACTGACACGGCAGCGGGGGATTGTGCCAAGTCATCGACCAGACTATAATTGTGGGCCGCCCTAGCCTGAGGGTTGCTGACATTCCTTCGCAATGGGATGCGAGGAATATGAAGACGTGTCTCAGTATTAGGGCGTGGAATCATCAAAGCAGGGATAGTTGTGACTGGGGTTGCTTTCGAGGTGGTGGGAGTAGATTCAGGGGGTGCATTGTATTGATCACTGGGTGTTTGTAGAAGGACTTCTTCCTCACTAATGAGGAGGATAGTACGATCTGTAGGAGTGCCTAGGTTTGCATATTGTCCCATCTGTGGTGGGGCTAGATGCATCTCCTGTTGGGTGTTCATTACCCCTTGGTGTGGTATGGGGTTTTGTAACACAGTTGGGGGTGTTTGTTGCACATATTGTTGTGGGGCCTGCTGGGGAGCAGGCGGTACTAGGGGACGTGGTCCATTTCTGGATTATTTCATCCGTTTAAAATCAACAGTTTGAAAGCAATGGTGATTATAATGACCATACTCACCACAAAGGGAACAATGGAAGTTGGTCCAAATATTGTTGGTGTTCTTCCCTTGGCGTTTGTTGTTATTTCCCCCCTGGGGGTTCTGATTCCCTTGATTCTGGTTGCCCCTGGCAGGTTGGTTTTGTTGGGGGTGGTTCTGGTTTCCTCCTAGTCTGGGATTGTTATTGTTTTGGTTTTTTCCTTTCTTTTCGGCATTGCTTGACTGATGGGTCAGATTAGCCGTATTTAGTTGTTCAAAATTTTGATATTGTTGAACGGGAGAGGGTTGAACAAAATTAACTCCAACATGTGGTTGTCCTTGTGGAGAAATAATGGGTTGGGGAGGACCAGGGAATGGAAAGTACGGATTATTCTGTGGTAATGATATGTAGGGTGCATAGGAAGGTGTGGCGCTTTCACTAGTGCTTAAGGTGTAAAAAGAGGTAGAGGGGGTACCAGAAATTGGTTGGGCCGCTGGGCATACTATGGATGTTGGCGGTGGTCCGTTGATGGGTGGAGGAAAGGTCAAGGGGTATGGTTGTTGATAAAGGGGAGGAGGATAATAAGGGGGTCCACCATATGCTGGTGGATATTGAGGTGTTCCATACATAGGTGGTTGTTGGGGGTATGAATTGTGATGTGTAGTGGTACCAATCAATCCATCTGCTGAGTGAGACATCCCAGGTTTGTCTTGGTCAAACGGTACGGGTCTTGGGGCGTCAGGTAGTACTGTATATAAATATCCTAACTGTGAATAAATGAGTTCGAACTGTTGGGCCTTGCTGATGGATTCTTCTTCCAATTGGGGGAAAGTGGCAGCCACATCTTTGGCAAGGAGGGAAACAAGTGATTTGAGAAACCAATTAAGGCATTGTTGTGGGGTGGCTTCAGCTTTGCAGAGACTACGTCGTCGGCACCATTCGTGAATGTGGTTAGCGATGTGCATGGTGGAAGTTTGTTTAAACTCTGAGAGTAGTTTGAGACCATTGTCATGATGGATTGAGAGTTGAAAGAAGGTCAAAAATGCTTTGGCCAAAGATTCAAAGGTCGTATGGGACCCCGATTTTTCTTCTACATACCATTTGGTTGATGGGCCAGTGAGTGTGCATTGAAATAACCTCAATCAAACGGAGTCGTCCATGAAGAGCACCATAAGTGAAAGGTCATGATATGGTTGGCGGGATCGTCTCCCGCCTTTCCTTCAAACTTGGGGATGTCTGAAGGCAGTTTGGTAGGCATTGCAGGCCATGTGGGGTAGTGCAAAATAGGATCATTGGTGAGCTTAGTCAGATCCAGTATGTTGAGGGAAGCCAAGTATGGCATCTGAGGTGGAAGTGGAGGATTAGCTCCAGCCATGGTGGGAATTTTTTGTGTGCCTGAACCGTGAGGGGGGATAGGTGGGGTTGTGCTTCCTCTTGGGGAAGAAGTGTGCCTCCTGCTTCCTTGTATAGAAAAGTGGTTGGATGGTTGATCTTGGGAAGTGGACCCAAGTAAAGTGGAACCGAGAAAAGCAGATCCTAGGACAGTACCACTCACGAGACTGTGAAAAGGTGGAGCCGATGAGTTGGCAAGACTAGGAACTTCCCCTAGAATGGGAGGGAGATTTAAAAATCATCTGGAACGACGGGGATTCTGTGGGTCCCCTATGATATCCAACTAGCAAAGTGGATGTGTGTGGATGGTGATCAGAGAAAATAAATGAACAAGAGCCTTTATAATTTTTGGACCTTCACAATATAATTCACAATCGTATGTAATCACAAGAGCATCATACATAAATCAATTGATACAGAAGCACATATGTGGGTAGGTGGTTTTTCTCCGCGTGGGAGAAAAAAGAAAAACAAATGCTCGTGTCCTAAAAGATGTAATGTCCTTCCTCTCAAATATCACCGGACCTTCCAATAGCACTCAACAGTGGGGTCTGAAGCCACCGGAAGAGGAACTAGTGAAGGATGAAGTAATCAGTTATAATGAGGGGTAAAGGGTGCATATCCCAAAAGAGCTGGCGATATTTCCCAATAGCCACACAAAATCTGATCAAGGTGCAATTGCAGCCCACAATTGCCACCTGGGTAGATGTCCTAAAATTTGGTCACTAGGTACCTCGGTCAAAGTGAGGAATTTAGATTTTCGGCCTAAGAAATGGGTCACGGGCTGGATCCCGTCCAAGAGGTGGGTGCCTCAAGGGGGGACGCACAGAACAACTGGACCTCAGCGTTCAACCCTTCACGGGTATCTCCCTGCCTTATGGTGTTAGGAACACTTGACTTGGAGGATTTTAAAGTTCCCCATTTGACAACTTCTTCTATTTGAAGATGTGAGAACCAGATAATGGGGAGTTATTTGGATGCCTATCCTCGATATCCTACCTAGACTAAAAAAATTATTTTGGCACCTCCTGTGGAGGAAACTTAGTGAGTTTTTATAAAAAAAAAATAGATGTGGTTGTTTGAGAGATTGGGGGTGTGGGCCAATCTCGTTGAAATTAAGTGGGAGTGGATATTTTCGTCGAGAAAAGGTTGGGGTGTTTCGGAATCCCTTTGGAGGAAACTTATTTCAACCTCCACGTTTCAAGATGAAAACTATGTGAGTGAGTAGTGACTTTGTGTGTGAATAAGTGAAAGTGTGCCAAATTTTTAATAAGTTAGGTGTCACCTTGCTGCATGTTGACTTCATGTGGTCCTTACAAGTCTTGATTACCTAACTACTAAACGCCATTGGTACAACCTTGCGGAATTTTAAAGTCCCTAGGAAACTAGCATGTGGACATATGGGTCCTTACTAATCCTTTTAACTCCCTAGTGTGATTTAATCTAAGAAAGCTTCAAAACTGTCCTAGATTGTGCACATGTGGGCATGTATGGGCTTGTTACAAAACCTTTAAACTTACTTAGTGATTTAATCTAAGAAAGTAAATTTCAACATTATCCTATCTTTGTAGCATGTGGGCATGTATGGGCCCTTACAATCTTAAGATGTGTTTTAAAAATGAACTAAGAGGAGTCATGAGTGGGGTTGTTGTCCTCTCCTAAAGATTTTGTCTTTTTAAGGGAGATGAAATTTTCCCTCAATCTCTTTCTGATTCTCAAGATCGCTTTGGGGCGGGAGAGAAGAGCATACTCAGCCATTGATATCCAATTTATGGTCCCAATGTAAGTTTTATATGTGATATAAAATGATTCCAACTTAAACTTTAATCAAAGCAAGCCATCCATGTGGCAACATGAAAGCAAAAGAGGAAAAATAATGATTTTAACCCCCTAAGTTCCTATGTTTTGACTATCCCTTCATGTGGAGAGGGAATCTAAGTGTGGTGCATATTACAATTTGCATAGAATCAAGCTTAAGAAGGCTATGGGCCCTCCAAAAATAACAAAAAACCCTTACAATGTGTGAATTTTTGAGCAAATGCGCGGGTCTCAGAGTAGACAGAGGCGCATGTGGCGCCAATGCGCAATTAAAAAACGACCCTTTGACGCAGGCGCGTAGAATGCGCTAAGAAAAATAGTGGATTGAGCACATGTGCGCTGAAGACGCGCATGTGGGTCAAAAAACCCGCGCACTTCTGTTCCACGGTCGTGAAGAAAATTTTGGATGAAAATCTCTTAGCTCAGCTTTGAATTTGGCTTTTTGCAGGTCGGCTTGGGCCATTTATGGTTCCTGCAAGTTAAATAAACAAAAAGAAGAGCTAAAATAACCCAAATGGGGGAGGAAATTGATATCTTTCCCCAATGGAGTCGTCAATCTGTTGCACCCCCTTTTGTCACCTGAATGAGAAAAATAAGGATGCTTACAAGCCCAGTTGGGTTAGCTAGGAAAGATAGCAGTGAAGGAAAGAGTTAGAAACATCAAGCATATGATATAAAACAAAAGACTAAGCTAAGAACAATAAAAGAAACTAAACTAGAGTGCATAAGGACATTAGGACAAGAAATAAACAACATTCATGCCACCAATGGAAAGGATTGTATTAGTGGGAAAACACCAAAGAGAAAGGGAGATATATGGGTCCCCTCTTCCTCCAAGGGAGGGCTCTTGGACCTCCAAATATTGAGTTCTTCTTACAAGTAACAAACTAGAATGAAATGGTGAAGAGAATCCAAAGCACATTCATTTAAGAGGTGATATGAATGGCTAAATGAAATGGTGTTTGCATGCTCTTGATGAGGAAAGACGATCCTCCAAGAGAATATAAGCAGCATAACAATACAAATGAATTCCTTGAAAAAATAGTGCACCCATGGCCTCCTTTTATAGCATACCTTTGAGGCATTATGCAACCAGTTCTTAGTGTGAACAAGGGGCCCTTTAGGGAACCCTTAGGTCTTTGACCAGCCCCCAAATAAGATTCGACCGGGATTTGGGTGTTAAATCGACTTGGAAGTTGAACCAGAAGTGGGTGAGAGGCCGACCAATATCATAAATGCGTCGTTCTAAGGGGTGCACGGTTTTTTATGTCCACAGTCGTGCATCACGTGCATGTGTGCTTTTCTTGCATTTCTGGATGGCGCATGTGCATGCGCTCCCTATGTAGTCTTAGCGCATGCTGATTTTATAATTGGTTGTATAGTTTTGGACCTTTTATAAATGCATTTTCGGTCCATGAGTGAACTAATGGGTGTTTTGAGGATGCTGGATTCCTGTAACCATTTGCGGATGAAATTCTGGTGATAACATCCAAGTCCTTTGAATAGGACTTTCTTCACATTGAACATTGGAAAACATGAATGTTAAGGGAGAACATAAAATGCCACATCAGATTACATTCAATAATATCTAAAAAAAATATGATTAAATGGATAATAGGAATACCTTAATGAGATGCTCTTGGTTTCGAGAATAATTCATTCTCTACTAAACTGGGACAACCACGTGAAGGTGGAAGCTCATTTGGCCCCTGCCACCCCCTCGCATCACTCTCAATTCCCCATAACCAATCATGCATATTAATTTAAAACAAGGGCCCAAATAGGCATACAATCATTTGGGATGGCGATCATCATCAGTATGTGAGCCTGGTTTCCAGTTAGGATATTTTCTCCTAGAAAGGAGACTTAACTTGAAGCTTTGTTAAATCCTACTTGAAGAAAATAAGCGAAATAATCTATTTCTATTCTAATCCTAAACTATTCTATCCCAAGAGCTTAATTAATTAAAATATGACTAACAAATGATGTCTGTCTAAAAAGGGAAATAGTTCATCACATTTAAACAATATTTAGAAACCTCTATAGTAGGACAATTTTCAAATAAACAGTTTAAAGTAAACTATTCCAACTACAGTATTCATATTGCATCATTCATTAACTCAATTATAAAAATATTTTCATAATGCATATACTTGATTGATTAACAATAGTGAAAACAATAAGTAATACTCATTAATCTTAAACAAATTGAAATAAATGAATGACCATGAATTTCAAAATAAAATACCAGATGAACAAATGAATAATAGTACCATACCAATCACTCCAATTTATGGATCACAAAATCACTGAGTGGCTCTGTATTTCTCAAAAATAGTCTTGACAACAATGTACAAGTCTTCTTTTTTTTAAATCGAATCATTTCCAGGTTATTGAAAATGTCTATAAATAATATTACAAAAACTACAAGTCAAAAATATTTTCCCACTTAGTTCTAACTAAAAGACTAAAAATGTATATAGAAACAAGACCTGTAAGGTATTGGACTAAAATCCACGATCTCAATCAGTTCAAAAAAAATTGTACTGCGCATGCCATCTATATTTACAGGTACTCCTGTGAATCGGCCAATTGGTACTATATTGTGTTGGTTTTCCAACCTTAACTGAATAAGAGACCAAATCAACTTGGGTTTCCCCATCATTTCCCATGTGTTCCTTGGTAACACATTTACATCTGAACCCAATTCTAAAATAATGTTATCCACATCATATTCCTCAATATATGCACTTAATATGAACTCTTTGTTGATCCTCTTTTTACGCAGTACCTGATTCACTACCCTTTGTGCAGTAGTAATTTCACTTTATTGTGCACAATGATCAATCCTATCACATAATCCATTCAATGTGGTTTCATCTTTTATCAATTCTATGCAACTTCTCAGAAAAATTCTTAGAGTACTTACCTTCTTAAGTGGCTTCTCTAGTATAGTGTGATCACAGATATGAGGCACAGATGATGTTGATGCTACCCAATCTATTCCTAATATCTCTTTTCTTAACCTCTGATATGTCTCCTTTTCTTGTTGAGGGTCGAATGTTGACATAGGTCCTGTTGATTTCCTCACCCATTGCTCAACTTGCTTCCCTTCTGTTGACCGTCCATTTAGGAACGGTGGTCAACTCATGTGCCATGAAGATGCATCATCAGATGCATATTTGTTGAAGACAGTTTTGGTTCTACTTGGGCATCTGATGCCCCAGCACAAATTTTGTAAACGAAATTTCCGCACCCCTGCGTGGGTTGATAATGTAATAAGTCTGCATGGATCATAGTTAGGTCAGGTACCTTGGGATTTTTTCATTGGGAGAGTTCCTTTCACCGAGGGTTGTTTATCCTCAGGTTGTCAACCGGGCTCTCGGGCCTGGCTGACTTCCCTTGAGTTTTTCCCTCCACACATGCAATAATTTCCTCCAAAGTGGTGAACGATGTTCTAATGGGATCATCCTTTGGTAGATATTGTTTAGGAATGTTGTAAATGACCATGCCAGATAGTGTAGAAAGTTTCGCGGAATTTCGTCGAGTCTAGATAGGTTTTTTTTTAATTAATTAAATTTTTAATAATTTAATTAATTAATTATTTTTTGAGCTAATATTGTAAAAACTGGGTCTTTGGGATTTTGATAGGGGAATTTGTGCTCAAAATAAATGGAATAGCACCCCCTACACCCATAGACCAAGTTTCAGCTCAGTCGGACAAAGTTTTCTATGCATTTGTCCACCCGGAGTCAAAGTCAGTCAAAATAGCAATTTTAATTGCTAAGTCATTTTTGTATTTTTTGTAAAAAAGAGTTAATGGGTGAGTTTGAAGGTGGAAAAGAGCAAGATTAAACTTTACCTAACCCTTCCAACCTTTTCCAACCTATTCTAACCCCTTACCCACCTTTTACACTCAAAAATCATGCCCCCCTAGGGGAAGTGACGTTTTTCCTTGGTGGAGGTTGTTGTGACTTATTTGGGGCCCCCTCTCATGAGTTATGACTCCCTTTGACCCCCACATCACCTC